>CAEMYA010000238.1:3725114-3748560 GCA_903131615.1 Diplodus sargus | reverse complement strand
GTTGTTGCATCTCCTGGTCCCCGGGGTTCCTCTGGAGGTAGGTGTAGGCACACGGGACGGCCCTCTGCAGGTCATTCAGCTGGGAGAAAGACACTGAATTACACCAGAGAGACCTCTCATTTCATGCCTGGTGCCTCCAAGACACAGCTGGAGGATTGAATGAAAAATGTGGGAACGTATGGAATCTGATGTACCCAAAATGGCATTTGCCAATTTCTACATAATGTTGCTTTAAACTTTAAAACACCCGTGTTTGATCACCAGATTGTAGGCAGTCTGCAACAAAAAAAAAGGGGTTTATCGGATCAAAATATCAACATCGTATTTTTTATCGGTCATCGTTTTGTATAGTATGTCCCAGATCAAGTTGACGGTGGTGACATGATATGTAACCGAGGCAAGAAGGCTGGGAAAGGCTCCTCCAGTCGTGTTTGTGGCGACACAAACGGGTATTTTGTGACTTAACGTGATCTTCTCCCAACCTTAACCAGCTGATTTTTGTGCCTTAACCCGACCAGATCACAGCATGGCACTGTCACCACATGAAGCCGAAAACTGAACCTGAAGAAACCTAAAGAAATGCAAAATTGAACATCATCTGTTGTTTGCAGAAACAATGCCCGAATTAATTTTGCTGATTTGGCTTTCCCTCTCTATGGCCGCTCAGGGGCTCCAAATGATCCCGGCTGATTCTACCATTTCTAGTCAGCTGAACTTTAATGCCACTTTATCATTGCTCATCTCACTGGTGGTCCCGGAATCCTGCTCAAAGACCCCTCGCGTTCCAGGACCAGGCTGTCAGATCCTCTGGTTTAATGAAGCACAACTAAAACAAAAGCACTGCCTTCATTCTCTCCATAAAAATCGTGCACTATGATTTAATTGACTCCTAATTCTCCTCTCCTGACCAATGAAGAATCGAAGTCTCACCCTGGCGTGTGCAAAGTGCAGATATCTGTAGGGAGCTCTCCTGCTGAACTCCTCCAGGATGAGTCTGCCGGGGGGAGGCAGCTGCAGCGCGGGGAAACGCGCCCTGCACTTCCTCTGACAGGACGCTCTCGCCAGAAGGTGCCAGTGGACGCGCAGCTCCCGGCTCCCCTCAGAGGACGGCTCTTCGTGTATACTGCCGTTGCAGTGCAGCACGCAGTATCTCACGCTGTCCGTCAGGAGCCGGCGCAAACGCAAACTCAAATCCAAATACTTGATGGATTCGGTCCAGTTCTCTGCCGCGTAACGGTCCAGAGCGAGTCCATACGCGGCGGAGAGAGGCATGAGCTCCTCTTTGGGGAAGTTTTTGAAATTGTAGTTTTCATATTGAGCGGCTGTCATGGAAGTAAAGGTCAAACAGGGCAACAGGAACAACAACAGCGAGTGTCCTTGTGCGCAAAATGCAAACATGATAAGAAAATATCCGACATGTTAGTCCGAGCCTTCCTCTGTTTTCCGCCGTCCGTGCGGTGGTCTGCTGAAGCGCTCAGGGGTCTGTGGGAATTCCGGGATTGGGCCTTTCAGAGGAGAATGTCTCGGGTTTCCAACAGCTGTCACACTCATACAGCCGCGTTTCTTTATTAGGCACGAGAATAGGCGTGCGTAAAAGTGACCGCATGAGCGCACTGAGGTTTATGTTGTCTGTTTGTTCCCTCTGGTGTTGTTTATTTCTCACTCATGCAATTTTGTTTTCATCCTAACATGTGATTAGATTTATTCAAAAAGTCCCAGTTGTGAATAAAAAGGTCTGTTTTTTAAAGGTTTTTTAGGACAAATTGATCACATGCTCGGTGTTTTCGAGGCAATTATTGGAGACGATTTGTGCGTGCCAGACCGGATGAGGTATTTGGATCCACTCGGAGCTTTTAATCGCTCCTTGTAAGCGCTGGTTGCTTTTTCACGGCATTAATGAAAAACGCTGGAACTTTGGGGCCTCTCAGGACGCTTTACGGCTCCGAGAGGCTGATCCAGGCATCCAGAGAGGCGGATCTCTCCGCGAGCCTGCAGCTGCATACAGCGGTGCTGGACAGAGGGACGATGGCTGGTTTTCATTTCAGAATAAAAACGGAAGTGGATCATTTATAGGAACAAATGCAGACATTTATTTTCACCAAACAGACAGAAATCCCACCCTGCGGTCACTATTTTGTTTTGAAAGTAAAACAAAGTGCGAGTTAAAGCTCTGATTTCCTGTCTTTGCGTCTTTTCAGCAGCAAAAACTCCATTCCGCCGCGACTTTCTTTTATTTTCTTAAAGGAAGTGGCGCTCTCTTCTCGTTGCGGTGAGATTCACAGCGCCTCCCATTCCCAAACTCCGTCACTCCGTCACTCCTACCCCTGTGGTGAAAAAGTCTTCACACCAACCTGGGGATTGTCCACGTTTACAGCATTCAGACACCGCTGCCCTGCTCCACATCTGCAGCCCTCGGACCTTTCTCTGCGTAAAAGCGCGCAACCCGGCGCTAGGCCTCAAGTTTACCCGTTTAGTGGTTTTATCATCCTTCCTAAGTTATTTGTCGTGATACTGCAAATATGTTCTGCTGCTGCTTTGCCCTGGTCCTCCTCACTACGTGGTCGTCCGTGGAGTGCAACCCCAGTCCCGTCCTCGGAGATGTAGTCGTGGACAGATACTTCATCCCCGAAGTCTGTGTGAGGGAATCCAAAAGCGGAGACATGGTCCGGTACCACTACAACGCCACGTTTGTCGACGGGAAAACGTTCGATTCGAGGTAAGTTCTTCTGATTTTTATTTTGTTTTTTTTATGCATCCGTTTTAGAGTTTTTTTCTCTCTTTGGTTGTCCCTCCCTGCAAAGTTTGTAATTACGCTGCAGAGGCCAGACAGTCCTGCTGCAGAGGGTTGGTGACGCTTTCAGAGAGAAAGTAACGTTTACACTGCCTTCTTTAAAGATGTAGCCATCCTCCATTTTTTTTTAAATTTGCCCCCCTTCTGACATTTTCCTTTTGTCTTTGTCAACATTTTTTTTTTCCTTACAGCCATCAGAGAGGGGAAGCCAAGGTGGGCCTGCTCGGGGAGGGTCGGCTCATCGCTGGCATCGATAAGGGCCTGCAGGGCATGTGTGTGAACGAGCGCAGAAAAATCACAGTCCCGCCTCACCTGGCCTACGGAAGCACCGGCGCAGGTAAGAAAAAAAGAACATCACTCTGCAGCAGAGTGAAGTTGGAATTGTGTTGCAGAATTTAAAGACCCATTAACAGGATGTTTAGATGCAACACAGCAGATTTCCCAGAGTGATCGTTCAGAGGGTCATATTTGAGATTTCAGGTTGGCCCCTGAGCCACAAGGGCCTCCAGAGCTGCAGTGTGTATGTGTGGAAAACACTCTGTGATCATGTAATTACACATTTGTGTGCACACTAATGCGTGTCCTGTGGTTTATATAGGGGCCCCTTGTATTTTACAAGGAATTCAAGTTTTTTGACGTCTTTCCAACGTTCCCTACTGACCCACTTCCAAATTTGCAATGTAATTTTCAACTTCAGTTACAGGTGTCTAAAGAACTTCCTGTGGTTCAAAGAAAGTTTTAATGATGGCTGTATTTATTAAGCTATTTATCTGCATAATTAAAATTAAATTAAAAAAAAGTTTGGTTATCCAACCTAGGAAACATTACCCTACCTGATTTAAAGTTGAATGACAACATAATACCTATTAAAGCTGATAAATAGCTCTCCTGGTTAAGTGCTTGCCTCATTCAGAGGCTCATGGTTGGAAACCTCCTTCTAGGTTTTGCTGTGTGGGGAAAAAAAACACAGTTGGTATAAAAGCTGTAATTTTGGACCCTGCTGTCACTTGGACATTGTTAGTGAAGAGACGTCAAAAGAACTTTCATTATGTTTCTCCACTGGATGTCTCTTTGATGTGTTTTGCTCAGAGGGAACATACTTGATATTATTCTTAAAAATTGCTTCTGTTAAAAATGATCTTACTAACTTAAATGCATCCAACCAGGCTTATGACAGAATTCCAGCATAGAGACCATGTTACTGTTGCTAAACTGAAGTTTGGACGTGATGACAAGTGAATCCTAAAATTATAGTTTATTCTGAGGGGGACATGAACGTGTTTGCCAAAGTTCATGGCAGTTAGTCCATTATATCACAGGAAAAACATGGATGTCAGCCTCACGGAGCTGCTACAAAAGATGTCAAGAGGGTTCATCTTCTGGGGACCATGCATGGGGACAGTAACATCTGGTATATGTTGTGAAATGTTACAGTATACCGTGACATTTCACAGCATACTGTGAACTATCTCAGGAATCCCAGTAATACTCAGGGGCTTCACCAGAGTCAGTAAGATTCATCCTCTGGGCACCATGATTGTTTTGGGCAAAGTTCGTTGCAATTAATGCAAAGATTGTGGACTGACTGACCTACTAACAGTCTAAAAACTGCATCAAAATGTTATTTAAGTTGCCTGAAGTGTATCTTTTATTGCACAGTGTACATTAAGTGGTTACTTTATCAAGTTCTAGTGGGCGATTGGTGCAATTTTTAGCTTTCTCCCACCATCCTGTTTTATCTCAGGAGCTCGTATAAGGAAATAAGATCATTAAAGGTGTAACTTCAAAGAGGCGTGTGGATAATAGTGTTGTTTCTTCTCAACACTTCTTGAGACTGGTGTGTAAGTCCAATCTGACCTTCATCTGACCACGTCTACAGGTGACGTGATTCCTCCAGACACCACCCTGGTGTTTGACATCCAGCTGTTGGATCTGTGGAACAAAGCCGACCTGGTTGTCACCAAAACCATCAACACTCCCAAAGACTGCAAACGCTCTGTGATGCGCACCGACTTTGTGCGTTACCACTTCAACGGCACGCTGCTCGATGGCACCGTCTTCGATTCCAGGTGAATTATAAAATGCTCTAATGAAGTGCTATCTAATTGTTATCTCAATCTCTGAATGAATGCCTGTCTGAGTGACCGATCTTATGTATTTGTACTGTTCTACCAGGTATGTTGTGTGTTTGACTTTGCGCTTGTATGAGCCCTACGTAGCTACACGAAGAAGCAGACCCATGACTCGTTAGTGGGCGAGGGTTGGCTGATCAAGGGCATGGATGAGGGCCTGCTGGGCATGTGTGTGGGTGAGAGCCGACACATTGTCATCCCACCCTTCAAAGCCTACGGAGAAAAAGGATCAGGTGAGCACAAACGACACCAGGGGAGAGTGATAGGGAAATGATGGTTAAACTTAAGACAAGAAATCACAGCCTGTTCTCACTGCCAGCGTGTCAAATACAGCAACTTACATACTTATTTTAAACAACACCATGATCTTTTCCTAAACCTTACCTTGTTCAAAACATGCTGTAAGAAACAGATGGTCTGGTAATGTGAGGGGTTGACTCATCCAGGCTCATCAAGCAACAGTAAACATTCCAGCCCTTTAGGCTAACGTGAGCTAGCATACTCCTGTTGACACAAACTTAAAATCTCACCTCCAGTTCTCGCTGTAGAATAAAACCTGTGTTGACCACCTCTCCCCACTCAATCCAGTTTGTTGTTTAACTTCCTGCTTTTGTTTTTTCCTAACTGAAACACGTTAGTACAGCTGCGCCACGCTAAATCCCAATTTGTTTACGTCTGCTTCCCCCATGGAATCATATTTGTTTACTTAAGGGAGCACAGGTAATTAAACATGGATGTTAACAACAAACACACAATTCAAAATAATTTCAACACCTTTGCAAATGAAAGATGAGGGAGGAAGTACATACTTCACGTCTGTTAGGCCTCCTGGATATACACAGTTGTGTTTTGGTGAGACACAGAGAATGTAAACATAACTGTAATTTGTTTACAAGGAAAACCCACGGGGCAGAAAATAAAGTAGGCCGAGGCAAAAGTTGAAACCATTAAAAATTGTCGTAGAAATGTAAAAGTTAAAAGCCAAAAAATTATTGCTCAGACATTAAAATGAGAAATATTTTTCAAAATACTTTAAAGGGCCCATTTATGTTTGACAAGTTGGGAATGACACTCAGAAATAGTCTCTTCTCATAAATGGCACCTTTTTTAATTGTAATGTTTTGTAGTGAAACAAGTGAATACGTCTTATCTTCTGTTAAATATATAGATCAGATGGAACATGGATTAGGTAACATATTGGTAAGTTTGAATATTGAACATCCCTGTCCTCTCTCTGCTCACCAGGGAAAGAGATTCCCGCCCAGGCGACGCTGGTGTTTGACGTCCTGTTGGTGGACATTCATAACCCAAAAGACAACGTCACCATTGACGATCAGGTGGTTCCCGAGTCGTGCACTCGCAGGACGATTGTCGGGGATTACGTCCGGTATCACTACAACGGTTCCTTCCTGAACGGAGACACCTTTGACAGCAGGTGAGCTCGGTTCACATGCCAGTTATAACACAGTGTCATTTGGAAGATTAGACCGATTCACTGGTAAAGACTGCTCTGTTATTTCTTTTTGCTTCTGGTAGATACAACAAGGGTTTCTATCTATCTGTATGTTAGTTTCCTTGAGGTATCACTCTAATAAATCTATCTGAATTAAAACCGTGCCTGTGTGTTACCACCAACAGCTACCAGAGGAACACCACGTACAACACCTACATCGGGATGGGGTATGTGATTCCAGGCATGGACCAGGCCCTGCTGGGAGTCTGCATCGGGGAGAGGAGGAGGGTCATCATCCCTCCACACCTGGCGTATGGAGAGCAAGGAGCAGGTAAGCCATCTTTCTGAACTGATTTAAATACGACTGTTGGTTACTTGTTCGACATCTGCAGTAATGCAGAGAAAATCTGGAAAGGGGCTTAAAACTTTCAAGAATAAAAGACAGATTGCAGCCAACATTGTTATCATAGAGATTTAAATCATGTGCGCTTGTGTTCTGTCCAGGTAACGTCATCCCCCCTTCCGCTGTGCTGGTGTTCGACATCCACGTCATCGACTTCCACAACCCCAACGACACCGTGGACATCAAGATCCTCCACAAACCCGAGCCGTGCAACGTCACCACCGAGGTGAACGACCTCGTCCGCTACCACTACAACTGCACGCTGATGGACGGCACGCCGCTCTTCTCCTCGTGAGTCACCCAAATGCCACACAAGTATTTTAGATCAATACAAATAAGCATAAATAATCACTGCGATTTGTCCTCAGACACGACTACGACAACGTTCAGGACGCAGTGATCGGGGCGGACAAGGTGATCGACGGGCTGGACGTGGGCCTGCGAGGCATGTGCATGGGGGAGAGGAGGTTGGTGACGGTGCCGCCTCACCTTGGACACGGAGAGAAAGGAGGTGAGAATACAACTTTCTCTTTTAGTTAAGAAAATACAGGATAACATAAAACACAAACAGTCCAGACAATCAATAAAAGGTATATAAAAAGTGAAACTTCTTCACAGATATTAAGATGTAGATAGTTACATGGTGTCCTTCTTGTTTCTGTCCGGCAGCCACTGGTGTGCCGAGCAGCGCCGTGCTGGTCTTTGACATCGAGCTGATGAGCTTCGAGAAGGGAGTGCCACCTGGTTACCTGTTCGTGTGGCTCCAGGACAGTCCTGCAGACCTGTTCTCAGCTCTGGACATCGACAAGAACGAAGAGGTGCCGCAGGAGGAGGTAGGTTACTGCTGACAGCGTCACCACCTGAACTATGTCACACGGCAGATAATGGGCACTGACCTGCAGGGGTGGACTAAGTACTCCAGCACTAGATTTAGCAAAATGTAGTTGTTTACACAAACTATTTTACAAGATGGTTTTAAAAGTAAAACTGTAATCTCCAAAGTAACTATTAAACTACACTACACACAGAAATGTAGTGGAGTAAAAACTACAATATTTCCCTTAAAAATTGAGTAAAATAAAAGTATAGTAAGTACAAATACCAAGAAATTTTACTTAAGTAATGTACAAGACTAAAAATGTTAAAGTTTGGCTCCATCTGGTGGTCACATCAAGAATTACATTACTTAAAAATCAGACACACTGATATTGGAAGTAATATTATTGGTTATGAACTGATCACTGATTATTAATAAATGATGGTGAATGATGAGCTGAATTCCCTGAACACTTATGGACACTAAAGGTGAGCCATGAGGGTGTTTTTGACTGCAGTGTTTTCCTGAATGCCACCATCTTGCACCATCACTGGAAAATTGCTCTACAAATCTACAACTTCAGTCTTTATCTGTTCACACTTCTTTAGTTCGGGGAGTTCATCAAGCTGCAGGTGGAAGAAGGCAAAGGTCGAATAAAGCCCGGCCTGACCATGGAGCAGGTCATCACTGACATGTTCAACAACCAGGACCGAAATAAAGACGGACTGATCAAGGCCGAAGAGCTCAAACTGAAGGTAGAAGAGGATAAAGAAAGAGAAGAGGCCCACGACGAGCTGTGATGAGGACTGACGCGCTGACTCGTTCTCAGGGATGAACCCCAACACCTTAAAAAAAAAAAACAAGCAACGAGAGACTTTTCACATACAGAATCGTGGTTTATTACTTTCTGTTACACATCGGACAGTCTTTTTAAATGACAAGAAAATAGTGCAAAGGGCCTTTTTTTGTGGAGTGTTGTGTTGTTGTATGTTTGTTTTGATTTTGATTTTTGTATTTCAGAAAACCAAACAAGCACCTTTTATTTGTCCCTGAAAGTCACATTGATTAAAATGTTTGTAAGAAACAGACAATTGTTTAATTTTTATCCCAGGACGTTTATCCCGGCTAAAGAAATCATCTGACATCTGACATGGAAGCATCTGTATTTACGACGAATGAAGAGTTGCACCAGGACATCCCTAAACTGTTGATGGCAGCTGACATCATCTTTAAAAATGTGTTTTTAAAGTTGCACTTTTTGTTGCGAGATGCAGAATTGCAACATTTGTCAAAGTGTTTATGGGTCTCTTCTCCAAATGAACTGTCGGAGGGCAAGTTGCATTGTGGGTATTGTAGGAAGAAAAATGCATTGAATAGAAAATGTAATATTTTTTGCTGAGTGCTTTTTTAAGCCAAATATATCACAAATATGCCACATATTGGCAATAACAATCAATAAATTGTTGGTTGTTATGCTAGCTGAGCAAAACTCAACATCAGCTTTGGTTGCTATATTTTCCAACCGCGTGACTTTGAGAAATGTTGCTGCACTAAAACTTTTAAGACTATAAAACTTTTTTTTCATCAGAGCACTTTAAATGATGTGTATCTGTATTGTGTCCCAACAGTGAGGCTGTTTATACCTGGTATTAGCGTTAGCCTGGGGTGATCTCTACACAAGTGTACAGAGGACAGAATGCGTCTCAAATGACCACTTGTGATTTGATCTCAGTTCCCAGCTCTATATGCAAATAAGCATGTTCACTGCTGGGACAAACAAAAGAAACAACTTGCCGGATTAACGAGGAGACCAAAATAATTAAGTAAGAGATAGTGTTTCAAAAAGTTTATAAAGTTTCTCCTAACTGAAAAACTCACAATTTATTTTTTTTATTTTTTTTAAGGGAGTCTGGGGACTTTCTCCAAGAGCAGTTACTATTAACTGTTCCAGCTGTTTGAACACACTGACTTTTACCATGTACACTGCATTTATGTAAGAAGACAACATTTTATTAATGGTCAACATGTCAAATTTCAAATCACAGTAAAGAGTAACCAATGTCGGTCACTTCTTTGTCGCCCATGGAGAAAGGCCCCAGACTCCCTTAAAAAATCTCTTAATTTTGTAAGTTGTTGAGTCAGGAGAAACCTTATAAACTTTATGAAAAGCTGTCTAACACAAATTCTTATTCATTTGAAACTTCTTGTTAATTCTGCAAACGTTACAGATCAAAACATTTTTTTCTTTGTTTAAAAAACAGTTGTGTCCCAGTGATGTATGTGCTTATTTGCATATAGAGCAGGGAATCAAGATCCGCTCACAAGTGAGTCAGTAGATAGGCCTTCTAACACCAGGACACGTGTTAATCCCAGGTATAAACAGGCTCAGTGTCATTTAGGGTCAAATGAGTAACACAGTAAAAGCGTTTTTAGTCATTTTAAAAAGCACATATTTAACGTAACGTAGAAAAATCTGACAATCTCAACATGTTGTGCACCTGCATATGTACTAATGTTGTTAAGAAACTATTGAATACTGCTATCATCTTAGTAGAAATATTAAAGCAGGTATTATTAATATTGATGCATCTATAAGAAAACTAATTTAAAAGCTACAACATGACTCGCAGCCACCTTTCTAACCTTACTATAATTGGACTGCACGGCTAGACATTAGTAGCAAACAGAGAC
The DNA here is from genome assembly GCA_903131615.1 of Diplodus sargus. Classification (NCBI taxonomy): domain Eukaryota; kingdom Metazoa; phylum Chordata; class Actinopteri; order Spariformes; family Sparidae; genus Diplodus; species Diplodus sargus. The sequence continues at coordinate 3,738,273 of CAEMYA010000238.1, read as the reverse complement.
GATGCAAAAATGTTGCTTAAAGGGATAGTTCATAGTTTTTAGACTGCCATGTGTCAACAAAAACAAGCACCTTCATTGCCCTGTAACATTTTCCTATCTATGATTAATAAAACTCAATATCATTTATTACTAACTCATTAACTAGTAGAATAGCTTTAAGACTGATAGACTAGCACCCTGCTTTAAAGAGCTTCTTGAAGTGGGGTTGCATGAGGTATTTATCCATAGTTGATGTATTCACAGTTTGGAGAAACAGCAGAATATAGAAAATTACCAGACTCCTTTCACAAAAACACTCATTTTACCTTGTGGCACAAGGCAGTTGCCGCTTAACTGCTGCCACAATGAGACATTTTGTTTTTGTTATAATGTGACTTTGGTGAATCTGAAATTACGCTTTAAAAACACAGAAGTCGGGGCGCTGTGTGGCTCGGTGGGTAGAGCGCGCGCCCCATGTGCTGAGGCTCTGCAGCGGACCCGGGTTCGAATCCCGGCCCGGGTCCCTTTGCTGCGTGTCATTCCCCGTCTCTCTCACCCTGTTTCCTGTCATCCTTCATCTGTACTATCAATAAAGCCATAAAAGGCCAAAAAAACAATAAAAAAAAAACAAAACACAGGAGTCACGCAATGACACAAACTATCCAATCAAGGCCGCGGTAGACTGCCAACTCCTGCGTTCTGCGAAGTAAAATGACTGTCTTTGTTAAGGGAGTCTGGTACCTTTGAAAAGCAAAAAAAATGGAAACGTAAAGCAGTGAAAACATTCTAAATATAAGCGCACATTTAAAGTTACATTGATTTTGTTAAGTGGGCCTTTTTAGGTGTATAGATTAAGTTTATCAACAGCAGTACATTGCTTAGCTTCTAAACTGGGGGAGTGACGGCAGCGCCATCCACAGTAGGTACTCATATTATGGATTATTATTATAAGTATCTCATACAACCCAACTTAAAAAAACAGAACTATTCCTTTAAACACAGCCCATCCTTGTACTGCAAAGTAAAATTTAGTACATAAGAAGTTCTTATTTTAAAATGGAGAAAAAAAATACTAAAAATTACTCTTTAATTGTTTAGACTAGACATCTGTTGAGATGGTGCACTGGTTTTCCTGAATAGAAAAGAGTTTCTACTGTGACGTTCGCTGCATAAACTGGGGATTCTTCTAAACTAAGTTTCAAATGTACGACCATAATTACATCTTTTAAACCTTTGGGTGTATGATGGCTTTGATAAACTGAAAAGGTCAAAAATACTCTCTGGTAAACACAGCGGTTTAAAAAAAGCCCAGCCTTAAGGTCTGGTTTGAGGTAAGTGATGATTGTCCAGCATGCAGCACGGTGAACAGAGTGAACAAGTCCATCTGTGTGTACATCTCCCATTAGTGTCCCGTTCCACCTTGTGCGTTTTACTTGTCGTCTCCACATGAGGTAATGTGTCTGAGGATGGCGTTGGGGACGTCCAGCGTCTCGTCCTTCACCAGCACGATGTCAAAGGAGTTGATGTACGACTCCTTTCTCTCCTCCACCTGAGAAACAAAACACCGACAGTCAGAACCCATGTTCTAAAACTCAATGTGTTGATATAAAGAATCCCAGGATGTCACTGTAGGTTAGTCTGACCTGGTCGTTGAGGAAGCCGATGGTGAGGACGTTCTGGTGCTCGGAGACCCCGTCAGCCATGGTCAGGTCTCCTAAAGAGTCTCCTAGCAGCAGCACGTTGGGTCGACCCTGCAGCTCTCTGAGGCCGGCTGCACGCGACAGAGCACCTTCTCTCTTGTTGAAGGTGTGGATCAGTTGGCCTTTGAAGGCTTGTAGAACCCCCTTATTAAAAAGACAAACTTATGAAAACTGATGCGGTGCATTGCTGTGAGTCAGGAAGAATCTTGCTGATTTTGGCTTTGCTTCATTTTCCAGATAATGTCTCCCCTCACATGGCTCATGTTTATGTTTTACGTATAATGGAAGAGCTACTCATTTATTTGAATATTATGGAGGGCACTTCACACAATAAAGCACATGGTAAGAAACATGGTCAAACTCACAGTCTGATCGAAGTCCATGTAGTTGGAGATGATTTGGACGTTGGGATGGAAGACATGGTTCTGTTGAATCACCTCCTCGAGGACGTCTCCGACGCCAGCCGAGAAGATCAACAGAGGTACCTGCTCCTCCGCCAGACGGTCGAAAAACACTTTGTAGCCGTCCCTGAAGAAATCACACATACCAATTTTTTTTATCATGCTGAGCACAGACAAATGTAAGTTTTTTTTTATTGCAGAGAACCTTGACTTTTTGAGTTCTCTTTATGCATGATAAAGGAATAACTTTCCAATTTATTCTCTGCACTGGATATGAACACAGGGCGTACCTAAGCATAGCGCTGGATTCCTTGACAGCCTGGGCCAGCAAGTCCTTCCTAATCCTCTGCTGAATCAGCAGCTCATGGACTTTAGTCCACCTGTAGAGAGAAGCACAAGACCAATATAACATCTCCATTATGTTTTGATCGATTATTCTGTAGTCTGTTCAGCAATGAGGAAGTGTAAAATACTGAAAAAAAATGTTGTTTTTTTTAAATGTTATGACTGGTTTAACTGGTCCAAGCAACACTGATAAAAATCACAAGGGTGTCATCTGTCGTTGTTAAATTACAATTCAATTTACAGTGTACACTGACAGACAAAAGCAGATTATTTTAGCTGAATTATTTACAGCCGTCTGTTTGTTTCTTACCACTCCACCATGAGCGGCAGCTTCTCTTCAACAGTCCTTCCTGGGTCAATTTCTATTGGATAGTAGGTGTTCAACAGCTCCCTCATCTACAGCGGATCAACAAAACATAACGAACACACATTTACAGATGTGTCAGAATCTACTGGTTACAGACAAGAAGAGATTATCTGACAGCTCACGGTCTGAAGCAAAATGAGTATTTAATGTCACTGAATGAAAACAGCTACAGATACTGCCGTGGAAACAATTATACAAGTGCAGAAGTGAAACCAATTCATGACTTTCATTATAATTGTAGCGCATTTACCTTTTTAGTGCAGTCTTCGTTGATCAACAACCGGTTGTCCAGGATGTCTGCAACAAGCAAGGACGACATTTTTAACAGTCTTAAAAAAGACGACATAATAATGACATTTGGTCTAGATGACAATCTTTTTAAAAGAGTCAGTTATCTGTGGCCTGTGTGCGTACTGTGCGTGGTGGGCACTCTCTTCCCATTGTGAGCGAATCTGGTCAGTGTCATGTCGAAGTCTGAGATAACCTGAGGAAATTCGACACAGAAACAAGATTTTGGTGATGGAGCAGCAGTCAAATCTACTTTCACTCCCCATGACTTGAATTCTTGAAGAAATATGGCCTTGTCTGGACTGTCTACCAGCAAGTATCTCTTCTGGTGTTCATAAATGTAATTAGCTGAAAGTTGGCGTGACTGACAGCTGACGAGAGAACTACCTTACATCCAGAGAAGCCCTGTTTTGGTGAGTATGATCTCACTCCTGATTAAATGTGCAACACTCACCTGCAAGTTTCCTACACCTGCGCGCTGCATGGCGTGAATTGTCTCCTCCACTCTGCTGCGCTCCCTCATCAACACCGAACACTTGGCCAGCTCTGGGATCTGAACAGGAAAGAGTTTAGTCTTATTATTTATTATAAAAGTCCAGACACAGTCCCTGGGGAAGGAGAAGGTTTTGAAATACCCCACATATATTCTCTATTATTTACACATATATAATGTATTTTGTCAGGCATCTTGGTTTTTGGTGAGTGCACATTAATACACTTAAAACCCAGCACACAAGCAAAGAAACTTTCAAATCAGAGGTTTGTTTACTTGGCTCTGTAAAACATCCTCACCTCGGTCTTGGTCAGCTGGTGCCATATTGCCAACACAGTCCGCACTTGTGTGTGGATCCAGGGGAGATGGTATACCTGAATATAAAGACAAAAGAAATACTAATTTGAGTAATGTGCCATTTTATTTATCTTTAATTTGACCTTTTTTTTTTTTGGTATTCTTTTGGTAAATAAGAAGAGTAGTCCCATTAATTCACATTGTAAACCAGAGGAGGCTTTCAGTTAAAGGTGCACTATGTAGTTTTGGGGAGGAAATTTTACTCAGAAGAGAAATATCTTCATTGACTGACTGACTGACCTGAAATAACAACACAACTTCATACTGTTTTACTTTGTTTATATGTGGCGGACCCTGCCACCTTTCTTGCTTCAAACAGTGTTGTTGGGGCCTTATTTTCCTCTGAGAACAGCTTGTTTATTCAGTCATGGAAAAAATAAATATTCCTGAGTTTGTATTATCACCTCATTAACATTGTAAATAATTCTTCCCCAATACTACACAGCACCCCATTTAAATTAGCCTGTAATCCAACATAAATGTAGAATAAGGTTTTCCCTGATGAAAGTAATAAATAAACTAATATTCACTTGGGTTAAAATTAAGCTATTCTTACAGTTAACATATCCCTATGATTAGTTTAAATTTACATATATTTTTTTCAACATAACACCTTAGACGAGACCTAACTTACTGCCTTCAAACAACAGTGCTCACGTTACAGTCTACAGTTACAGCAACTAATAAGCTGCCTGACAATGCAGCATATTCTCTGCTTAAATGTTTGCACACCATGTTTAAGTCATTATACAAAGGCACGCCATATTTGAATTAAACCACGCTGTATTTAGTAGTTTTAGCATTCAAAATCTAACATTATTGTGATTTAAATAGCCTGTTTGACGAGCAAGCTGCTAACGCTACTGTGTGTGACTGCAGTGATTACGTAACATCCAGCCGTTACAACTTACCATCTTCAAACTGACGAGTCAGCGAGCCGTGCACTGCTTTACGGAGCGACGGCTAAATGTGCATAATGCTAAAAGACTGCGTACATCTATATAAACACTAAATGATTAAAAACCGGCAATGTAGCAACTAGCAGTCGCCTGGAGTGATTTGTTTACATCTGTGTTTGTCCCACTTCCGTTTTGTACTTGATAAGCACTAAGGTTCCGACGCACTTTGGTTCCTACCGCACTGGGAGCATTTCCGCCGTGGCACCGTGTCACCTCGCAGACAATAAAAAAATAATATATCAATCTAAACATTTTTAGACGTTTAATTATGAAGAAAATGCAATGTGCTATTCACATTATAGCATTTTCATTAGTTTTGCTAGCTACGTGATCACACTGCAGTAAAGTGAACCGCTGTCTGATTTTCGTTGCGCCTGAACTACAGTAAATAGGGTAAGCATAGTCCAAGAGCAAAGATGTCAATAAACGCCACAGAAATCACTATAAATTGTGTGACTTTAACAGCACAACTGTTGTTTTTTCCCATTCATAACATAAAGGCACACTAGACAGACAGACAGACAGACAGATAGACAGATAGACAGATAGATAGATAGATCGATGACAACAAACAGATTTCATTATTTATCATTTATTGCAAATATCTGTACACTTGCAGCTCTTGCACATACAAATGGAATGACACAATAGGTAACACAGTATATTTGGCTGCATGAAATCTGCATATATGGCACTGACAAATCATACTTTAAAAACCTGAACTTGACCTCCAGCCAACCCAGCCTGTGATATTGATATACAACTGCCAATCACTAAAATCTGTTTATGTCCACACTGTTGCACTCTGCTGTAATCCTGTGGCTGTGTAAGCTGTTCAAATGCTGTTAACGGAAAATTGTTAGGTTGACAAAGCATAATTTGATAATATTTGTAAGTAGCTTAAGCTGGGGATACCACAGGCATTAGCAATTTCCCCAGTGTTTGAGAAATACACTGAGCTCAGCAAGTGGTCCACACAACACTCTTGTTTTTGATTCTGAAGTTTGTAGCCAAAAAAGCAACACTGTACAATGTTTCTACAAGTTAACATTCAAGGTCCTGTAAATACAAGTTAATTCAACTTTTATCAATAAGGGGCAGTTGGGATTTTATGGCACAATCGGAAACATTTAGAGAACCATATACAAAAACATACCAGCCTCCTGTTGTAATGAGTTTCACACATGTCTTTCCACAGTGCAGTGTCCATCTGTGAACATGACCTCTAATTCAAAAACTACAAGACATAAACAAACCACAGTTAAACCAGAAACTTTAACATTATCATGGTTGTATTTGGTCCATCTTTCAAGCTGAGCAACAACCTGGTATATATCAAATAAAACTGTTTTTGGCCAGTGGAAATGCTAAAGAACGTAATCATACACAACTTTAAACAACCATCGGAATGGCAAAATATATATTTTGTGCAACACTGTATTTAGCAGTTTTTAATCATGGGGGATAATTTAATCTGAACACCCTGTTCCCCAATATGTGCTTTTCTCAATACTTCATTCTTGCTACAAAAAAATCTGATAAATGATTGTCTATTTCAAGTGGGGCACACACTAAAAACACACTATATATGACCAACATTCAGAGAGTTAAATCCCTACAGTGCAAAAAAGATAAAAACCAAGGTGGAAATTGGAGGTAGGTAGAAATTAGATGCAAGTAATGACAGGAGTAGAAAGCTGAAGCTGGTTGTTACGGTGGGTTCATTACCCCCTAACTACGTTAAAATTACAAAAAATGTAGACATCATTTCCTTATCTAACTTTACATCTCAACACTCAAATCAGTTTCACTGAGAACTATCATAGTTTTATTCTGACTTGCACTACAACGTATGTTGACATCATTTAAGAGTTACTGTAACACAGACCACATAAAATAGCTCAGCTACATTTTTTAGCAAATAAATCAGCTTTGTTTTTCATCACAGTATCATTTACTAGCAGAATAAAATTAAGGCATAAGCTATAATGTAAGGCCAATATTATTAGGTAAGACTGAAATCTTCATGCAAAGCAGCCCCAGGTAAACCCATGCAGACATTTCACCTCAATAAAGGCATAAAATAAGACAAAATTGCGGTAACAACAAGGCATTTATCAGCAGATTAAGTGCAAAAAATGTGCAGCTTTTCGATCTCAACATTCGATTTGTGACTGCAGCTGCCTGCGCAGAGTGAGCGTGCGGCGATGGAGCTGCTGCATCTGCTGCATGCGGTCCCGCTGGCGAGCCAGGTTCTGGGGCATGGGGTAGTGCTGGCAGCCTTGAAGATACTGGTACGGGATGCGAACGTGGCAGGCTGCGGCCCGGCAGCGTGGCTGAGGTAACGGCGGCAGCAGCATCCAGCGCTTCCTCTCCGCACAGTAACGGTAGGCCTCCCTGCGGTACTGCTTGTCCATGTTGGTGCTGTTCCTCCACCCGCCAATGATGAATACGTCTTCATCCAGGTAGCAAACAGCGGCGCCCTCCACACTGAGGACCTCTGGAGGGAGGCTGTCGAGGATGTCTTCAGAGATGTTTCTGCTTATTTTCTGCTGAGCCGCTTCAGCTGTGACCTTGTAGCTCTTAGCGCAGCAGGAAGCTGTGTGATAGAAGTTGGTGTTGGCAACAGCCATCTGAAAACTACAGTAGTTGTCGATGAGCGGTAAGGAGTCCACTTCCTGCCACTTGTGACTCTCTGTGTCATAGCAAGTGGTCAGACTGCTCAGTCCATCATCATTGTCCAGGTCTACGGGGGTCCTGGCCATCACGTACACATAACGATCCTCCACGCTCACTGTTTTAACGTCTCGTAGTATCTTTGGTGCTGGGTCAAGGTTTTGCCACTCGTCCTGCTCAGGCTCGTAGACAGTGACGTCCTTAAAGCCGGGACTGAAGTTGCCATGACCGCCGATGCTGTACAGGATGTCTTTAACACATGTGAGGCCGAAGGAATGCTTACGAGTTGTCAGGCTGCAGACCTGCTCCCAGGAGTTGAGGTTGGGGTCGTAGCGCTCCACCATCTTGGCAAAGCCCGGCTCCATGGAGCCGGCCACATAAACATGTGTGTCAGTGACTGCGATGGCGTGTCCGTCAAGGTGGTTGTGAATGTGCGGCAGGTTCACCCAACGGTCCTCAGCAAAGAAGTAGCCCACACACTCACTCAAGTAGTCTCCGCCTTCTGAAACACCGCCTACCACCATGATTACATCCATGTTCTGGCCGAATCGTGGCTGGATTACCGGCGCGGAGGAGGCACACGGCTCTAAGTCAGCTGACTTGAGGGTCTCGAGGTGAACAGCCTGGACCTCAAGAGCGTCAGACACCAGCTGCTGACAAGCTGCATTGTTTCCCACTAAAGCCTCCTTCCTCACCACCCGTGTCAGGTAAGTGGGAGCAATCTGAGGCAGCCGCAAAAGCCTGAACAGCTCCTCAAAGTGCTTCTCCCGCTCCTCTGTGTTTTGGCGGACCCATTTCACGATGGCCTCATATAGCTCCTGTTCAAAATCCACAGTAATTTCCGAGTCAGACAGCCAATCCCGAACCAGGTGAAACGGCAGCGTGAGGAATTCCTCATTGCAGATAATCTTTCGGAAGTTCCTCCTGATCATCTCGGCGGCGCACTCTGCCAGCTGTTCCAAGCTGTACATGTGGGCGAGGCTGTGCACGGCGACACAGTTGGACAAGCTCAACTTCTTCATCAGAAAGTCTCTGCAGAAGTTCTTCAGCTGCGCCAACAGGAATCTGTGTGAACATGTTGAGGTTATCAGTCCATTCATGTATAAAAGTGGAGTTTAAGTAAGTATAATCTGGACTACATGGACTACAAAAGTATGAAAAGTATATACTATTTGTATTCACCGGAAACAAATATTTTGCAGCTTTATTTTTCAATTATTCTGGCCTTTGTCTATGATGGAACTAACATGTGCTAACCAATATTTAGACATCAACAAACAGATGCAGCAACATAGGAGAATGAAGGAGCCGTCAGTCAGGAACAATGTGCACACCCTGACCAGCTGACTAATCAAAAAGTGGAAACAACCATCTACAACTGGCTCACTCTTGTAACTGTACAGTTAAATAATGGTTCACTTTGTAGTGGAAGTTATTCGTCAATAATTAAATAATGTGAAGTCAATAAAGAAAAACTTGGATTGGCAACTTGTTAAATGATCATTCAAATAAGTCATTTCTATCTATCTATCTATCTATCTATCTATCTGTTGATGATGTGATCTATATCTATATTAGGGTTGTCAAAAGTATCGAAACTCAAAAAAGTATTGATACTAAAATGTTGTATCGAATACGATACTCATTTTCAAAAGTATCGATACTGATTATGTTTTGCACTACCTCAGACCTGAAACTTGTTATCATAGTTGCAGTTTCCTTTTGCACAACTGTTTTTTATCATAAATATTTAACGTGTGGTTCTGTTAATTGTTACATGTTGTAACAGAGGCTATTTTTGCTAATAAAAATATTTCTTATAAATTTTGGAGTCTTTTTTTAATCCTTGTGGTATCGAAAATGGTATTGAGTATCGAATATTTTCCTGAGTATCGGTAAATTTTAGTATCGTGACAACCCTAATCTATATGTTGATGTCGATGCCTGATATGTGCCGATATTAAATTGAAATTTTAGAGATAATAATGCAGAAATAGATACTTGGTATTGGAATCATTCAGTATCCAGTAAGTTTACTTTGTCAGTGCACTGATGTTTTTATAGACAATAAAAGTTTTTAAAAAAAAATAAAAAAATGTCAGTATTGGACCAAATCACCCAGTACTGGTCAGGTTCTAATGAAAATAATCATTAGCTGCCCTGGATCATACAGACTATTGGTAAAGATCTAAGTCAACATGTAGGCCTTTGGTTGATCATATGGCTCACATTCCTGCCAAGTGCACAGATGTTTCTATATAATGACACAATGCCTAAACAAGTAGTGCCAAGCTCCACAGGTGTGTGAACAGGTCAAACCTGCTGGCATGAGGAGACAGAAGGTGTGGCTCAAGTACCACAAACACAAGCCTGTCGGCAGCAGGCCAACACATCCGTGTCTAATAAGGGCTGATTAAATGTGCGCTTTTCTAAATCAAAATTACCTGTCAGCGAGTTCCAGCACCTCGTGCACATTGGCAGTGGTGACCCTGATCTGTCCAGTGTACATGAACTGAATGACGCTCTCCACTGTCTCTGGCTCCGGTCCTGTGCTGGAGCTCCACTCCTTCAGCTCCACCCGCCCAGACACGGACTCTGAAAACTGTCCGCCGAGCAGCAGCGTGAAGTACTGCGACGCCGCCGACAACACCGAGCGGTGTGCGGTTAAGGTCTGGACCCTGTCCGCGGACTCCCCGGCGGAGCTGAAGACCAGCGTCACGTCGCAGAACAGCCCCGCCTTCCTCTGCTCGTTTTGCCGCCGGGAGAGCTCGGAGCAGTAGGCCCAGCAGGTGAACTCCTCGGCCTCCTCTGGCTCCCCGTCACCTGTCCGCGCTCCCGGTGCGCCGCTGCTCCGGCCGCCGTCCTCCGGCTCCTCCGCCGCTGCTGCCATACCGCAGCGGCAAACACTCGGTGGCAGGTGAAGGCGCTTAACTATCTTCGGGAGGAAGTCATAGGCATATAAAACACACGCAAATAAACATTCAAAAACTAACATGCATGCGCAATGGGTCCACAGCCCTGCTCTGAAAACAGGAGTGCTCACTTCCGTATTTAACAAGCTGCCCAAATGTTCTCAGGTTTTGGCTGGACGTCAATAGGAGGCTCTCAGATTCAAGCTAATATCTACGTTCACACTGGAGACACATGCCCATGGCTGGAGTACAGAAGCGTCCGAGGTGTTAGCGATATGTTTTGTATCGCTGTGACACATTAATACGTCTTTATTTTAGCGACATTTAACTTTGATTGATGCGTCGTTGTCGCGCATGCGCGTAGCGAATTATCCAGCGGCTGACGATGCACACTTTGTTAACACCTGCATAGATAAGCATCTATTCACTGTTGAAACCTTTCTATGTTATTGGGGTAGTTCCATATTTATAACGCTGAATGTTTTAATTCAACTCCATCCTTTAAGTTATTTTTGCAATTTAAATTGTTACTTTGTGTCTCCAGAATCATTTCAGCAGATAAAAAATACTCTGAGTTTCAATCATTTCTCCAAAAAACACAGTGCACCTTTAAATAATAATAAACAACAACAAAAAAACCCATCTGTTTAGTAACTGGCCTTTTCTAGCATTCACTCAGCCCAGGCGCTATCATAGATTTTTGGTGTTTTTTTAAATTTAATCATCTTTATATTTTAGCAAATGACAGCCAACTGACTCCAACACCATATTATTTGGTAGTAAACACATCAGTTTATCTTTTAATTCTTACACTGTGATGTGATGTGTTTTTAAGATTTCAAGATAGTGTTTTATTTGCATGAAGGGTGGTAAAGTTAGTATTTACTGAATGCTACACACAGACCAATATAATGTGGATGTAAAACTATACTTTATATAAAACAATATTTTTTTTCAAGTTCTAATGTACATTCTGTCTCCATTTTTACTCTTGAATTTACATCTCCCTGTGTGTCTTTGACCTGGTGATGACCCTGGAGGTATGATCGATATCCCCCTGTCACAGAATCACCTCTCCACCTACATGAGATTTCCGCATTATAGACTTATAGACCAAAATGAAAAGTAAAACAAGTAGTTCTTTATTATCATTATACTATTATATGACAGCATATTACAAAAAACAAAGCTTTTTTTCACAGTTAAATAAAAACAGCAAAACAAAGATCAAACACAGCAGGCCGTACAGTGGGCAGTTACGAAGCGTTTTGAGTTGGTGTCAGGTCTCGAGTCAAAGCCGGATAATAAGTTTACAGCTGCAACGTTTGTATCCCTCATCTCCCAAAAGTAAAGCTTTCATGGTCCCTCGCAAAAAGATGCTTTCAAAGACTCACAGGGCTCATTCATGAAGCATTTCCTGACAGTTAAATCAGGACAGCAACACAAGCAGTCCAATACATACTGGCTGTGAAAGACCTGACCACCTCAAAACGGCATCTAACTTTACAGTAGCTGATGAACTTCAACCACTAGTTTACACCCGGGGTTGTAAACGGGGCTGCTCTAGGAAAGGCAATGCTGGAGTGACATTTAAATCGTCATGTGTTTTGTTTAATTCCTTTTATCACGTTACGATGACTCTTTTTCAGACACACGATTTGGATAAGCTCAGTAATATCAACCACAGGACCCGGTTTTCTTTTTTTTACTTCAATCAAAAGACAACAACTTTCTAAAAATAACTTTGGTTTATCTCGTGATGACAAAGATCTTTCTCGGTGGGAGTGTTACTTGGACAAGGATATTTAAACGGATATTAAATCTAGATTTGCTAGTGTTTAAACTAAGGTGCAATACTCAGAAAGCCAGAAAACATACTTGCCTAAAACAGGCAAACGCTGATTAAAATAATTATTTTAGTTAATTGTTGTAAGTAGTATAAAAAGACATGTTACTGTATAGCCGAGCTTGAACAAATTTCACATCAGCAGCTGTTACCCAAGGTGAACTAATTGGACTCTGTGATGTGATGCAGGAGTCAAGATTGAAATGTGCTTTGAATCCTGCCATCGTACCGACTACGCAAAACAGGGGGGTTTTTTGCAATCTTTTTCAGAGTACCAATTGATTTTGTGCTCCCGCAACTGCTGCAGCGTGTATTGGTTTGGCTCTTCATTCAAAATGTAATAAATTACTTCTCAGACTTTATAATTTGCAGAAAACAAAACCCGAAAATATACTTCCCCTTTTTCTCCGTAAAAACTAGATCGAAAGCCTCTACCCTAATCCCTCAGACAGACAGTACTTCCACTTTCCAGAATCATCCTGCCAGTGTAGGCCCAGGCAGCTGTTGTTGTAACCACAGAGTACATAAATATACATTGACTTTGGAGTGTAATGCTGCCGGACCCAATACAGCGGTCACATCTGGAAGTGTGTCCCATCCTGCAATGTGGGGATTACATGGACATATGTTCAGGGAGCACATAGGAGATGTCATCCCAGGGGTGGCGGTACAAACCCTGTTTCAGCCTCTTCTGATCCAGGTAATGTCCTAATGTGAGACAGACACGAGTTAGACATCCTGTTTGAATACTCAGAGTTTGTGTCATGCTTCTATCTGAATGAGACTCACCAATGAATCCCATACTACGGCCGAGGACAAAGATCCCATTTAGTGCA
>CAEMYA010000238.1:3666070-3724978 GCA_903131615.1 Diplodus sargus | reverse complement strand
CATGTCTTGTTATGTCCACAACCCGAAGATAGTCCATTTACTGTCATAGTGTAAAGAAACCAATAGACAAAGGAGATTTTTGACTTTCCTTCTTGAAAAAAAATAACTCAACGAATTATTGCAGCTCTAGACATAAAGTACGTGCTCGTAGGTGAAGTTATACTTTTTGAAAATTACCTCACATTAATAAACATTTAAAATGTCTTTATATTTATTTACAACTACATTAAAGTCAAACAAAAACAAAATAGATCATCATTAATGTAATTAATTTAAGAGACAGCTGTGTGATGTGAATGTCCGCACTTCTCTGACTGGTTAGCATGTAGGGGCTAAACCTTTGATAAAACAAAGATTATTGAATTATCTCAAGTATAAACATAAGGAATCTTAAAAACAGACTGGAAAGTACTTTCTCCTGCAGACAAAAACATTTCACTTGCACTACATCATTAGATATTCTCATGGCGCCATTAAAAGCCACTTGAAGTATCTGTACGCTTGCTATTGTGTGTTATGACCGCAAGTGAGCACTGCAGAGTGGTGAACAGAGACATTTTCAGTCCATCTGCACACATACTAAACTTCTATGAGGTAAAAAACATTTACTAAAAAAGGTTCATCGTGCTTATGAACACTAAATAGAAACTGTGCAGAAGACATCAATCTTCTGTTCATGATGATCTATGGAAGGTTCTCTATTAATCTTAAGTAATAACAGTTGTCTACCATTCGAAAAACTTGATATTACAATGGGAAATTTTATAAAGAAAACAACTCAAGCTAACCCAAATTAAAAAGTGCTTAAAAATTTGTTTTGGTGATAAAAAGCATCCCTTCAGTTTGGATATTTTTACCGTGTGAAGCCGCCACACGTCCTGAGCAGGTCCACAAATGCAACACCAATAAAACCGTCTACGTTGAGGATCAGGTTGGGTTTCTGAGAAGAAAGAAAGAAAAATAAATATCAGAGGAAAATCATACAGCTGGCCAAGCTCTGCCAAATTTTACATAAAAAAAGAGGAATCGACCGAGGAAGTCACACTGAAATGTCTTCCAATGGGAACATTTTACTGACAAACACAAGATGCAGGTTCTTTTACTTATTCCACTGTTGTAACGGTGGCTTTTCTGACACACCTGTCCCTCAGACCATTCGATTTTCTTAAGGTACTGACACGCTTTGCTTCACTTGCCAATTCAGCAGGAAAGTACCTTTGAGGTGGTGATCTTCTCTACATCTAGGGCGTAGTCAAGTAGCTGGGTGGAGGTGAAATGCTGCTTAACAAAATCCTTCAGAATCTGCACACGCATGTCAGGGTTATTGATCTGGAAACAGAGACAAGCTTTGTTAAGGCATGGTTTTATCGTCTTGTTTTAATGAATGAATCAATAAAGAATATGTATATTTTAACTTTCTACTATAATCTAAAATTGCTGCATAATTTATGGATCTTAATAGTGTAACTTAAATCTGCCTACTGATTTGACTCTGTGGCCGATGCCCATTATCAGCTTGCCATCCTTCTTCATCTTGTTGACAAACTCCATGGGCAGCATGCCGCTGTCGAATGCCTTGCTGAACTGCTTCGCGGCTGCGTCCAAAGCACCTCCAAAACGATCTCCCTAGAATGCAAGTATAAATCATGTTTCAGTACAGACGCAACTTGTGCACGCGGTTAGTGAAAGACAGGAGCCCCAAAAAGTTGTGACACTGTGTTAAACGTAAATAAAAATTATATGCACTTAATGTTTACCGGCAACCATTTTAGGAAGTGTACGCCCATGTAGTAATATCCTTTTTATGATCACGTGTTTTACCAAGTGTCGAACCTCGCCCTAGCAGATTGTCGCATACGGTTTTATTTATGGTTTTACACAGCGTCCCAACACAGTGCATGTTTAAGTGTATGAGCAGTACTGACGATAGTGAGCAGGCCAGAGGTGAGACTTGAGATAAGGTCCTTGCCAGCACGAGCACAGACGATGGTGTTGTGAGCACCAGAGACAGCAGGCCCATGATCGGCAGTTACCATCAGGCACATCTCAATGAACTGGCAGGCATAGCGCGGCAACCTACACAGAAACATTACACATTTGTTAAAAATAAGTAAATCCAAGACTTCTTCCATCAGAAACTGATTACCACCAGCTGTTTCACAGTCGTCATACCGACCTGCGTTGAAACCAAAGCAAGCCCAGCACTCCTCCTAAACCCATCTCCTCTTTAAAGACCTCAGTGATGGGCATGCCAGCGTAGATGAGCTCCTGGCCTCGCTCGTCACAGATGCTTGTCATGAATGAGGCAGGTTTGCGGATCAGGCCCAACTCCTAGAGGAAATCCAGTGGAGAGTAAAACAAATATAAAAAATAGATTCTAACACAAAGGCAAGCTGACAATGTTTGCAGAGTGTGATGCAGAAATCAGTTGATAAGTGAGAGGGAAAAGTGGCATCACATGTTTTGTCCACCAGAGGACACTGAAAAGTTGTTAAGTCTCCCATTCTCTACATACCATGGTCACATTTATCAAATAACAAAAAATCATGTTATTTGTCTGTTCGAAAAGAAATCAGCTGCAAGTTAAATGAAAGACATTTCTTTATATTTAAAAAAAAAAACTGAAACACTGACCTCTAATTTATTACTCTATAAAAGTCAACAACTACTACATTCTTCAGTGACTAAGGCAGATAATGTGAAGAAAATAAAAAGATTAGTAGAATGATGAAGGTTCTTACCCTGGCCCAAGAGTAATCCATAGGTACTGTTGGGGGAGGAACCTCCTGAGCAGGAATGATGGTACCACTGGCTACCAGTTCATCATAAACAGTCCTGTTCACCATATAGACACACACATTAGTGGAAAACCACAATATGAATTCAGTGACTCCGGACCTTGTGATGAATTACTCACTTGATAACGTCCCCAAGCTCATCAAAGCTCTTCGGTACATAAGCTCCAGCATCCCTCAGGGCCTGGTTCTTGGCCACTGCTGTTTCTGAAGCCTGGTTGGCGCATGCACCTGCATGGCCAAACTGAACCTGAAGATGGCAGCATTACAAGTTGAGCTCAACAACTCAAAGCTCCCCAGGCAACAACAATGACAGCATGCAAAATCAGTTATGTCAATATGACCAACAAACCTCTGAAGCGAACATGGTGGCGCAGGTTCCGATACACCAGCACACCACAGGCTTGGTTATTCTCCCTTCTCTGATGCCTTGGCAGATCTTGTACTCCTCTGTGCCTCCAATCTGGGTAGTCACACAGAAAGAGGTCATAAAATATGTATGGAACATACATGAGCTAAAATCAGAAACATTGGGTTGGTTTAAATCTGAAAATATCAACATCTGTAGAGCTACACCCACCTCTCCCAGCACCACAATCATCTGGATCCCTGGGGTGTCCTGGTAACGAAGGACGTGGTCCATGAAGGTGGAGCCTGGATATCTGGACAAACAGGAACAAATCACAATCACTTAAATGTCTTTTGGAGAACAACAAGTTTCTGGAGCTGGGATAAATGAATATAAAAATTCAAAAAATGGACAGTTACACATGTACAATAGTTTTCTTTCACTACTAACAAATCATTTGCTAATGTACCTGTCTCCTCCGATTGCTACCCCTTCGTAGACACCATCTGTGGTGCGGGAGATGATGTTGTTCAGCTCGTTGGACATGCCCCCAGAGCGGGACACGTATGCTACACTGCCGGGACGATAAAGTTTGGATGCCAGAATGTTGTCCAGCATGCCACCTGTGTTACCAATCTTAAAACAGCCTGGCTTGATTCCTCCGACCTGGGAGACAGAAAGTACTTAGTATCAAATTAACTTATGTGTGCCAGAACATAGGTGTCATCTTCTGCTTCCATACATTAATGATGAAACACTTCTAAAAAGGACAATGGCCACATTATTCACGTTATAATGCAGTTCTTTAAAGATTGCCTTCGTTTATGGTCTCTGTTGGTGTGACATGGCTGCATACCGTAGCAGGGCCAATGATAGTGACGCCTTTTTCGTCAGCCATCTTGATCATCCTCCTGGTCTGTGCTTCAGGGATGCCTTCAGCAATGATGGCGATAGTGTGGATCTGAAAAAGCATTAAGATAAGAGACTCTTATGTCTGCAGTGATGTACAGGCTTTATGGGAACACAAATGAACAGTATGCCTTTTCTACCTGTGAGTACTGCATAGCCTCCATTGTGCTGTCGAAGGCTGACCGCAGTGAAGCAAAGCTGATCAGGACATCCACCTCAGTGTGCTTCTTCATGGCGTCAGCCATGTTCTTATAGACTGGCAGCAGGATCTCTTTGTGGCCCCAGTAGAACTTCTGCTTGTGATCACCACTGGAAAAACAGAAATGTAGGGACAACTCTTTGGTGAAATGGAAATCTGGAGGTCTATTGTCATCGCTGATAACATCTTTGCTGGCAAAAGCTTTAATTTCTTCATATCTTTTAGGTTTGGAGCATGGATCTGAATTGCAACAACCACACACACAATATCCGCAGTGAAATGCATTCAGGATTATCTATTGTGACAATGTAGGGATGTCCTTAATCAGTGGAGAATCAAGTATATAATGCAATTTTCAAGAACATACGTGAAGGGGTAGACCATGGCTGCCACAGAGGGTTCGTCCCGGGAGCAGACGTAGTCAAAGTCCAGCATGCCTTGCACGGCACGTGTCTGCATGCCCCAGACGATGGCTTTGGTTTGCTTTCTGAAGAGTGTGGTGGCTTTGGCTGAAGGAGGGAGAAGGCAGAGGCACAAAGAGAGAAAGAGAGAGAAGTGAGGGGTGGAAGCAGAAACAAAAACAATCACAGGCGAGAGAGGGGGGTGGTAAGGCTGAGGAAAACAGCAGGAATGTGGATGGAACAGGCAGACTACAGAGAGACCTCACTCTGAGGACACAGATACAGGAGGTAGAGAAAATAACACTGCATGACTAAATACGTTGTAGTTACAAAATCAACAGTACAAACATTGCCACAAAAGGAAGATCATGTTACTATTAGTTGATGTTTTCGTCTTATTGTAATTTGGACACACATCTGTTTTTAGTTGAGATTGTGCCGTTTCATTCAACCTAATACAAAGTCACATTTGCATTTGTAAGTGTAACCAAGTTACTATGTGAGTCTATTATTTTGTCCACCTCCAAGTGAAAAGGTTGAATTTGGGTCTCGATATGTTAAAATTAAGAAGCCATCAGTCATTGTGGTAGCAGATTTGGAATTAATTTGGAATATTGTTTAAAGTTAGCCTTTTTATTATGACCCGCTGAGTTTCAGTTCAATAAAAGATATTTTCCTTTTCCAATCCACTTGTTTTAATTCAATCATTTCCAAATGAATAGATTTTTCTACTGTATGTTTGTAAAAGTTGCTGTGTGCTCTTAGAGACATGATCTCACTTACCAAGCTTGTCTGAAAGTGTTGATGACACAGCTGTCTACTGGTAATCTAATTAACACTTTCAAGGCAAGCTCCGGATACCACAGCAACCCAGCAATGGTGCAAGAAAAATGTCCACATTAAGCTGAGGCATTTAAAAAGAACATTATTCTGCAACAGACTGTCACATGTTCGGTTTTGAATGAACACTGTCATGTTAATGTACAATGTGGTTTGCAGCATTTGCTGTCAAGTCAACACCATGTTGCCACACGTTTGTTCCAGTCATCCCATATCTCTCCTCTCTGTCCAGGCTCACTGCCTTGTGTTATTCTCTGACCTGATGCAAACAAAGCTTTGCACAGAGCCGTCCAGCACCATCACTGTCTCTTTAACAGGCAACTCAAGAGTGACAACTTATGTTTTCCAGGGTTCCTGCAGGTTTCAACAAATTAAACTGAAGACTACTTGGAGCACCTGTGAAGAAGCTTTAGACCTGGATGGGCCAGGGTTAGCTGGTTAGTATGCTGAACATGCTTTGAAACATGATACAGAGACGTCATAATGTCAAAACTAGTATTTCTGGTGATAATTTTAGTGAAGTATGGAATGTTTTCAAACAAAATTCTTACATATTGCACCTATACATTTTAATATGTATTAAATACCTTATAATAAAATTGAATAAAAATGCTTCATTAAACTTTTCAAGACCTGCAGATAGCCTGGTATTAGGATGAAGCTGATCTTGAAGGGAAAGATCAATTGTTAAAATGTTTCTTTCAGCTGTGGTGGGTCATGTTTTTTCTTGAGAGACTCCTACAACTAGGAATTCTAAGATTGATGGAATGTCTGTCTTGGTTTATTTTCACAACGCTTACATTACATACAAAACAACTTTGAGATGATTTACCAATGTCAATTTGGATGGAAATGCTTTTTGTATGTTCAGAGACGTAACAGCATCCCTGAAGGTGATCAGGACACCATAAAGAATGCGAAAAAGAAGGAAAAAAACAAGTAGGCAAAATTACAGGGCATAGGGAAGTAGACAGAGGGCAGAGAGGGCAGGAAGACAGGTTTTTTCACACCCTTCCATACCTCCGCTGCAGCCTGAAGAGGCTTGCGCTTCTGTGACCCCACGGGACGGGAACACAAAAACGACAAAATGAGCACAAAAACAAAAAGGGAGAAAAGAATGAGTGCATCTGTATTGTATTTGTTGAACAGACTTCAGTGCAATCCATCGACTGTGTGTCATCTTGAAAAACACTCCATGAATATCACGCCAGAGGAAAGACCATGCAAAACTCAGCTGCTACAGGGCATGCCTTTACTGCGCTGCTGTGAAAAGCAATCTAGAGAGTATAGCTAAGCCAGCATCACAAACTTATCTCAGCATGGTTTCTGACACTGCAATCAAAACGATGCCTACACAACAGCGCACAACTCTCAAGAGGACAAATCTCTTCTACAGATCCTTGAATTTTTGAGTCTTAACACGATGACATATTCTTATTTTCGGATTATCTACAATTCTTTTCACAATTGTTAATTGTTGAAAGGACAACTTATTGCCGCTACTTTAATATATCCACTGAGCTACTGAGGCAAATCAGACATGAGTTGACACGTAAAGCCACACTCCCTTCTACCAAGATGATGAAGGTGAGGGGTAGGAAGAAACAAAGGCAAACCAGTGGAGAGTTTGTGGGCAGCCGAGCGCAGTGCGAGCGCGGCCCGCCCATTACTTACCTTTCCAATCGCCTGTGACCACATTCTTCAGAGGCCACAGTATAGAATGAAGACAGTCTTAGAGAAACAAGCATGAAAAAAAGATGAAGGTGAGCGGATAGTTTGTGCAGCAAAAACGAGAAGAGGAGGAGGAGGGAGAAACAGAAAGAGAATTAAAATGCAGAACAGTAGTGGTGGCATTTGCGAGGAGGGGGGGAGGGGAGAAATACAGGACGCGAGGAGAAAGGAAATGAAAAAGCAGTGTATGAGTTCATATGGAGCCTTTGCTGATCAGAAGTGATGGAGAGGCGAGTGCTTCTGTGTTAATTACCTGCTGGAAGACCTGCTTTAGACTTTTTGGCTGGGGTGATATCGTTAGACGTCCTGGGCTCAGAGAATGAAGCGGTCCTGGTTGTAGCTGGAGTCTGATACAGAAAACAAGAGAGAAACATTCTGTTTTCAAAGCCTAACAGAAGCATCCTCTTATTTCAATAAAAAATACTTTAAAAATAGATCATGTCAGTGATTAAAAGGGTTTTGTACTTGAAAAACATCAACATATTTCATATATTTTTAATGATTCTCCGACTATCGATCAAAGAATTTTCTAAAAAAACTGCATCCCTAACACAGACACACATATCAGCTTATCAGCACATTCAATACATCCTTGTTGGTTTGCATTTTACAATGGCATATGCAAATTATAAGGTCTCGCAGTGACAATTTAGAGTTGCAAGTCTTTACAAATACACCAAGGGAGAGCACAAAGAGTGATATCTGGCTTTCGATTGTCAAAGAGATGATTCTGCACCACATGACATCGAGCGGACACGGAGGCCAACACCCAACACATGAAAAGGCTGAAAAGAGTACACCGACTACATGAAAAGAAATCCATGTAACACTTTGCAATAGAGTTACTCCAACAAGTTCCAAAGTGCAAACCTTTCAGAGCTTAAATTGTGTTTGAACATACATGACTGAATTCTATCAGTGATTGAATGTCCTTGCAACATGCCACACTCTCTGCTACATGTGAACAAAAGCTGCATATTTGTGCAATCTCAAATGTTAATGTATTACTCGTCAGTAATCCTTTGACAAGAACCGTCACAAACTGGACAGTTTTACATGAGGACAGCTAAAATGTCTGTAACTCACTGGACAACTCACACGGAAATGTGGTGCCTTTCTCAAGCGATACAACATCTATAATGTGTTTTAAAAGAGATGCAAAGGACCTGCACACCATCCTAAGTGTCCTGTGTGTCTGAATGAAAATACCATTGCACTGTTGCTGGCATTGAGGAGGAAGTTGGCAGTGTGAGCATCCATCGGGGGCTGGTTAGGGATTTCCCGATGGCCCAGAGCCATTCCAACAATAGCTGTCATGTGGGTCTCCGTACCAAACACATGGATAGGAATACCCGTGGTCTTCCCTGCAGGAAAGAAAAGAAAAAGAGTTAAACAACTCAATTTATACCTGTGCATGCATTCCACCTGCATTAGTATCCCTCTTTCTGGTCATGTGTAGTCCAATAAAAGAATCTTAAAAATGTCTTGTTACCAAGTTCTTTCAAAATAACTAATTGCATACTAGAGTCATCATCTCCTCTACCCTATGACTCTCAGTTTCATCTCACTCACCTACTTCCCCCATCACCCTCAGTCCCTCCTGGTAGTTGGGCCCACCGCGTCGAACAAAGATGGTGACCTCGTTCTCCTTCAGAGGACCTTGGTAGTCTTTGATGGCCCTGACGATGCCCTGAGGATACAGGAAAGGGCAGGTCAACTATGTGGATCACAGACCTCGGATTCTTGTTAAATATCTGCACAAGTTTGTCCTAAATTGGTTCACACACAGTACTCAGACATAACACTAATGTGTTGTCATGTATGTAGCTTTACAATTTTTATTTATTTTATTTTTTTTACAGATGACACTGACTTAAAATGTAATTTGGGGGGAAATATAAGATCAATTCTTTGCAAACATGTGACCACTGAACAATTTATTTTCATACCGAGTGTTTGTCGCTAAAAGGAATGAAGCTGCAGAGGCTTTGACAAGCATACACAGAGACCAATCTCTCTGGTAGAATCAGAAAGAACGAAATATTGTCTAAGACTTTTCTCTTAGGATAAATTATTGGAGCTGACAGATTCCTTGTAATGGTGTTTCAGATAAGTACATCAGTGTGTTTCACCTTGAATGTGGCTGCTACATTGGTGAAGTTGGCGATACTTCCGCCGATGATCAGCACTTTCCCTGTAGGAGACAGAGACAGGAGGGGATATGTTAAGAACATGTTCAGGACTGAAACTTGACACTACAGTAACATAGTTTGGTGACAGCCATGAAGTCTTTTGCTGACAACAAACACACAGAACAGAGGCCTTGCAACACACTGAGAGCAAGCAGGTCAGATTGCAGAAGAGACATCCAACAGTGATCTTCATGCTTTAGAATGTCTTGTAACTCCCTCCACCCACTTTCACCTCTGGCCTACTTTTCTGACACTGTTTGGGGTAATCGCCTAAATGACGTGTCAGCTTCACCCACCTTCAGGATGTTTCTCCCGTGTCATGAGGGAGAGGATGGTTTTAGCGTAGTCGTAGGTCTGCTGTTCGCTGGGTGCGCCAGAGTACTCGCCATAGTTGGCCAGTTCATCCACCCCACCCAGGTCGCAGATGGTGTCGCTGAAGAAGAGGAGAAGATGGATGGTCAAGTACCGTGTCCTGATTCTAGTCGATAAAAATGCTTGATATAAAATAAAACACCTCCATGAAGTACCTGTAGACTACTGAAGCCCCTCCTCCAGCCACCATGGTCCAGATCCTGCCACGGGGGTTCAGCAGGGTTAACTTCAGACTGGCACCGCTCTTTGCATCCAGATCAGCTATGTACGCCTCCTACAGTGGACAAAATCAAATTGTGATAAAACATTTTGGTAAATCAGAACAGAAGGACAAGAATGGAGGCAAAACCAGAGATTCAAGCAAGAAATGATGTGGATATAGAACATTATTGAGACATGAACACAAAAAAGCACAAGTATGCACAAAACCCTGCTTAAAAAACTTTATTATAATGTATATAAAAAACATTCTTTAATATCTTACTGCCCTTTAGATCTTACCTCTGGATATGCTTCTCTGCCAAAGGGTGGTGGAAATTCCACATCACCCCATTTAGCCTTGCAGATGTAATCTGCTGTGGCATCAATTTTGGCTGCCATGTCGAGGACGAACACTCCTCCATCTTGGTTGACAACTGGTACAACAAATAAAAGTGGAGTTATCCATTAATTTGACATTGGGATGGTTTCCTCAAGCAAAGATGCTGCAGAAGAGTGTATCAGTGGTAGATTTGATCAACGTGCATAAATTCACAACTTGTTGCCATGAATTAATAATGAAGCGTGAAGTACTTAATTCATTCTTGTTAATTGACAATGCATCGTGGAGTTGTTATAGTAATAAAACAGTTCCCATCTTCCCAACCGAGTAAACAGAGGAGTAACACTGGCTCTTGCTTCCAAGAGAAATTATTACAAATATACACGGTTGAGATGCATGTTAAGACAAACATACCTAGAGGGTTGATCTCAAGATAGGTGAAGTAGAGGTCCTCATATAAGTTGAAGAGGCCCACTATAAAACTGGCCAGGACTCTGCAAGAAGACAAAAAACAAGAGTGAATAGCCATAAAATGCCTTATTATTCGACTACAACATAACAGACAGTGCAGTGAGGACAGAATTCACAGTGGATGAGCAAAGCAAAGCTCAGTCCTTAACAGAGAAGTTAGCCTGAGTGAAAATGGAGAAGAGAACTTTCTCAAAACACTGGGGATGGTCATTTGGAACAGGTGGTAAATAATCAAAATAAAACACACTGCTCAAGGTCAAACAACAGCAAACTACACTGAAGACAGAGAGCCTCTTTGTTGAAGAAAAACAGAAATACATAACAGTAGCAGATAAATCCGCCACAACCAGGTTTCTAGTGCCAGCAGAGAAGATAACGATACATAACCAGACTGAGGGCTTTCCGAAGTGAAGTTAAGAGTGCTTGATAGCAGCACTGAATACAGAATATCACAGAAAATATCAACTTTTAGTCCAGTAAAGTATCAAATAAACACAAAATTGAAACACTGGCATCACATAATTGCTTTAGTATCGCATCACAAAGTGCCCTTTAATTCGTGTCCTCTACTGAATGGATTCAAGATGACATCATTGATGGTGATTCAGATGCAGTATCCTTTTTTTTCCAAGACAAACCAAGACAGTTTGGCTGAGTTTTATTTTGTTTATGTCAAATTTGAATGAAGTTAATGAGGCAGTTAAGCTCTACTCATCTTCTTCCTTATCCTCTCTCTTTTTTTGTGCTACAGTCTTATATTTTGTGACATTGCTGTGACTCCAGATTAAGGTGCTGTGGGTGTGTTCATTCAATAAAATGTATATTCAAAATGGAAAAGGATGTGTCCATACTCTTTCTTGTCCTCAGGAACGTGTGTGAGGAGCTGCTCTGTGACTTGGTCCTCACTCAGCTTGTCATCCACTGCGACCATCAGCCTCTTGGCCTTGGCGTCCACGTCGCCAACCTCCACTCCCCCCTCGTGGTGGAAAAGCACATGGTCGCCCTCGCGCGTGGCATAAATACACACATAAAACTCCTCCTCCTGTCAGTAGAGGGCAAATGCAAGGATACACAAACACATTTTCACGGATCAGCAGAGCTTGCATTTCCACATTTCCGCATTTCTACAAAAGGCTGACAAACTGTTCATTAACAGTCCTGAGGAAAACCCAGTTCCCTCTTCTAAGCAGTCTGACCTGAAACTGAGCAGAAATCCACCAACTCATCACATGCACGCAAACATGTACACTAACCTTAATACATAAACACACAAATTAACTATTGTATGCTTGCCCTGGACTTTTACTGCTCGGCCGCAGAGCAGGATAATAAGTTGTTCCCTTGGTTAGCATGGGTCAATGAAACTGTACTTTTCATTGAGACTGTACCAATGATTACAAGCAACACAAGTCAGCTTCCAAACATAACAAACAGGATGTCGAAAGAAAAAAAAACACATGCATACATTACCTGTGTGTGTGGAACAAACGGCTCAATGAGGAAGTTCTTCAGCACGCCCTTTGCCTTTCCCACCTGTTTAAAGAACACATGATGTGACAAACATAAAGCAAGTTAGCCTAATATAAATAAATTAATATATATAATTATATTAAACATAGTTTCTTGTAAGAAAACTTGAAAAACTTGTGTCGCTACCAGGTTTAATTAACTGTGTCTAGTCTTCTTTATACACCCTATGTGTTTATGACTGTTTATAAGTGCACATACCATCTTTTATTAAGAGCAAAAGACATGCGATGTTCAGAGGCAACGACTAATCGCATGACTAGCGCATTAATTCCCTTTCTTATGTAATGTAAGTATGTATAGTGACAGCCTCTTTGAAGTGCAGCACAGCGTGTATGTCTGCATGTATAGCGGACCAGAACTGACTACCCTCCTCCACTGCATTACATAACCTCTGACCTGGCAGATCTAAACTTAAGCCCGTGGTCTCTGGCACGAAAGACTGCAACCTTCTACACATGACAGGAACTAATGGACCAGGAAGTGTGGCTAACATTCTCTTCAAATGCAGTACAAAACACAGCGAGGCAGACTTTTGATTTACTGCCTGGGTCAGACTGATAGGCTGCATTGTTATCAGTATTTATGACATAATTAGTCAGAAAAACTACATGCAGGGGCAGGGGCCGTGTGGTAATAAACCTCTATCTATAGTAGTACACCAAAGAAAATAAAGGTATAGATAAGTTGGAACAGTGGCAAATTCATAGCAAGTTATGTTATTTTAAAAGGAGTACAGACAGAATAGCTAGTGCTTCATTTAACTGGCAGTTCTTTATCTACATGGCAAGAGGGGTTAAACACTGAGGGTGAAAAATGAATGCAGCCAAAAAAGTTGAACCACCCCTTGCTACACTGCAAGTACATATTTCAGATAGTTAGCTTTGTAACATGAAACGCATATTTCTACTGTTTTACCAGCAAATAATGACTTCCTGGAGAAGTAAAATCTTGCTCGGAGTGTTATGAGCAACTGTGTGGTGTTCTGATCTACTCTTGGATCTGTAACTCCAGCTGAACTCCTGGGATCACATTTCACCGTCTCAAACGTAACACTGGGTTGCTTCTGGTCTAACGCTGCATTGGTTACCCATGGCTTTAGAATTGATTTTCCATTTGTATTGCTTTGTGTTAAATCGACCTGGCCCCATTTACATAATGACCTTTTAACCCCTGGAACTCCTGCTCATACTCTAAGATCTGCAGACCAGCTGCTGCTCTCTGTCCCCAGGGCGAAGCTTATGACAGAAGGTAGGAGGGTAGTTCCCTTCAGAGCTCCACACTGTGGAATTAACTTCCATTGAAAATCAGCTTCCTTTTTTGAAAACTATCTTTTATAAAACAGCATGAGATGTTTTTGTCAACCCCAATTGCATTTAATTTGTAATCAAGTTGTACTTTCTGTTATTATATCTGTGCAGCACTTAGTAAACTCATTTTTGAAAAGTGCTATATAAATAAAGTTTGTTATTATTGTAAACGCTCACAAAGACAAACAGGCAGATTGCTGTCGACTCACAGTGGTCTCTTTCATGTGGCGGGCTTTGAGCCACTCTCGGACACCCTGCAGGTCCAGGTCGATGCCCACCAGGCCGAGCTTCCCGCGCCGCTTGATAAGTTGATCTGGTTTGACTACTAGGCGCTACAGAGAAACACAGAATAATTTCAAACAAAAGCCACAGATTTGCAGTAATACTGGTGTGACAAACAAAACTGATGTCACAAAATGTCCCCCTTTGTGTAAACATATCCAAATATGGCAAGGTTTGCATAAGAAGGTATTACTTTATTGTACAGTTTGACAGAAGTACACACACAAATACACAATGATTGTGAGAAAATAGCCTTGTGTCAGCTGTTTGTTCATAGCTAGGGCACTCTTTATCCATTTCTCACACTAGTTTACTTGAATATACCAGATTGTAGACTTGTCTAATATCCTACTCGTCTTATTACCAAGATCAGACAAGCCCACTTTCGGTTGTCCCAGGTTGTAAAGAAGTCACGCTTCTACATTTTAATTTGCATGCATCTGCAGTGCATCTAAAAACAAAGTCACATGAAACTAAGCTGGTAATGACATTATGTCCTGCCAACCATGTAAAGAGTTTCAGTGACATGCAGCATGTAATTAGCCTCGTGATTTCAATACGGCTAGCTGAGGACACAACCTAGAACGAAGACATGCTAGCAGAAGGCCCTCGAGGTCCTACCGAGTCTGTCACAGCAGCATTACCTCTGTTAGTAGCCATGGATGCTCCTGTGTGAGGCGGTCCCATTCAGTCTCAGCGGTGACAGTTGCATAGCGGAAGCGGTTCTGCACGGCCGCTGAGGTGCAGATATACTTGTACAAGAACTCTTTTCCTGTCTGCTCGGAGATGGCTTTCGCCGACATGGCAGCGCTGGACAGCACAGGACCTTTGGGAGAGGGAGGACAGCGGTTCATTTCAGAGTCACCGCAGCATATTTACCATCAGATAAAACAAACAAAAAACTGAGCATAGATGTATTCTGAATATTTTGTCATTATCTATTCACCCCCATGCTGATAGAAAGTCATGTGAAGTTTTGTAGTCCACAACACATTTCTGGAGCTTCACAGCAAAACAGCATCGCAACATTCTTCTTAAAAACTGAAGTAGATGATGAATGTTTTAAAATCTAAAACTTAATTTAAAAAACAACCGAAAAAAAACACAAAATGACTCGCCACAGCCCGTCCTGCGTAAGACAAGTCTCTTGAAGCCCCAAGATCCAGACAGTATTTACTCTTTGGTTGAAATTCACCCTTAATCAACTTGGTTTGATCAGTTCATGGTGTTGCATACCTGTGGAAAATCTGAAATCCCATGTGTTACGAAGTCATAGCCTTAAATGGGTCACATGCTTTATTGAATTCAAGCTAAATGGCCTTCTCTGCCTCCGGATTCACTTCCATAAACCGTGAAAGTATTCCCTAGTATTCTACTGCACGGTAGAATGATGCCGACTATTCGAATAAAAAAATGACCTAGAGATGGTGCAAGATGATTCTATGCACCAAAATGTACAGCTGCATAAAAACTAGTATCCTGTTGGCATAGTAGTAAAACCTTCATTCATCAACTCATCTTATTATGTAAGCAGTGTGTATTACTGCCTTTATTCATCTGAAAGAATCATTCCTCTGTTAAGACTAACACAGTTGGCCACTGGAAAAAGCACAGATTAGACAGACGTACTGCTGAGTTTTATGGTTTGTGACTGATGACAGCCCTATTACTCTTTGTAATAGACATAGAAACCAGGGATCTACACTGAAAACATAACCCTTTGTCCCTCGTCTTGACCTGTTGAGCTACACTGTGATTTGGTGTCAGCTCACTGGTGATATGTCAAACTGTGATCGCACATTTTAAAAGAGGAGAAGCTAGTGAATATTCAAAGTGATTTGTTCTTCTTTTTAACCACTTTAAAGATTAACAATGCCTGGTAATAGAATATTGAAACACTGGGACAGGGTTCCAAAAATACTGCATGAAGAGCGAAGTCTCGCCACCTTCCTTCAATCAACAAACCTGCTTTTAAAAATCTTAACCCTCAACAGAAAGGGACAAAAAAAATCAGGATGACATGGAGTATTTCTTTCAGTACCATCCCATCTTTTGATAATGTAAATGCAAAAAACTACGTGTAGTGAACTGATCTGCTTGGTGGAAATTGGGCTTGACATGCGGATGGATGTAAACAATAAAAGAAAACAGACAGTGACCAAATCCCATATTCATTTTTCAAACAAAAGTGCCAATTCGACTGTGCTAAAACTGTAACAGGCAGCCCTAAATGCAGGTACTGAAAACATTTGCACCATCTACACATGCTTTCACACTTCAGAATCCTTATATTTCTTTACCCATAAAGCCAGAAAGATAATTGAAACACAACCAGGCCAAGTTCAGAGGTGCAGTCACACTTTAGATAGAAGATAATAAGTGACAACAACAAGATAAGATTTACAAAGACCGATAAGAATTTCTCCTACTATTGTATATGTCCCATCAAAATACATTTCTCGATTACCAAGCCTGGCCATGGCATATCTTTGGGGAATTCCACAACTATACGTGTACCTGCGGAGGGGATGACCCAACACAACAGGTTGCATTAATGAACCCAGCATTCTTGTGTCATCACCTTGTGTTGTCAGACCTGCTCAGCCAACCCAGCGCTGTGATTGCTGCCTCAAGTCAAACAAACACACGCCCGTGCATTTACAGGTCATGTTTCCTTTGGCATGGTGCCTCCGCTTTACAACCCTAATTTAAAAGAGACCCAACTCTGAAGGCTGGTGTGTGGAACTGGTGGTGTTGGTTGTAAAGTACTACAACCACCACCACCACCACCACAGTCTATACAGCAATAAGCAGTGAGCCATGATAATATGCATCCTATCTCCTATGTGTGACTGATAACATTTTATGGTGGTTTTTATTTCAGCTTCTGTAATGTAAGCAGTGGCTTTGTGGCAGCAGCTCCTGCGTCAGCTGCAGCACTTCTCACACAAAAAAGTCAGTCTGGGGGGGGGGGTATCTGTGATGTCTAACCTGGGGAGCCTGGCTAGGATTTAGCTTAGCAGGCTACCCTGTCATGCTTTCAGGGGGCAGATGTCCCAGTATTTAGCCTGCCATAATCCAATGGGTCCAGTCCATTGTTTGAAGCCATCAAGCCGTGAAATGTGTGCCACTGTACAGGCTCCTGAGATGAAGGAAACTGGCTTTGGAGGCAGCAGTATCACGGGGGCCCAGCGAGGGGGGGGTACACTGCTTCAGACGCAGCCTGGCGGTGCTATGGCATCACTTCTCCCGTGCTACATCATGTGCGTCAGGCCAATACAAGTGATGATCATCCTGTACCAGCCACCACACCCACTCCCACAGACTGTAAGCCTCAACTAGCTATAGCCGAGCAAGTTTGAATAACTTTAGCTCGGCTCGCACTGTATACATGAAGAACAACTTTCGCAGAGGAGGCACAATGGAGGTGTGAGCACTGCATAACCTACAGATCGAGACATGAGGCGACATGACAAGCTTACCAAGGAACTGGTGATTTAAATGTGAAGTTAGCCTGCGTTCCTGATTAACATGAGCTCACTCATTTCCTCTCCGTTATCATCTCAGTTTTGCACATGCACTTTAATTCACAGCTGCTGCAAGAAAGGCAATACAAGCTACGAGCAGTGTCTGTTCCTCTCTCTGGCAGGTTGACAGTGACTGCAGTTTTGCTGCGGACAAACCTCACAGCATCTCACATCCGCTAACCTCAAGTCCGGACTGACTGGCTAACTGCTGCTGTAGCCTCACGCTGGTGCAGACAGCCGTTAGCTAGCTTAACTGGTGATGAGAGAAGCTAACTAACGTCGGCGCGTTAAAAAAAACAAAAAAACACACACAATTGAACGAGACGTGTTACCTTGTCAATGAAAGTAGCGCCTCCCTGAAGTACAGGAGCCGTATCCTGGTTCAAAATGTCACGGTAAAAGAGGAACTTCTGCTCGTACCGGAGTCTGCGCCTGTCAGCTGCCACCTCATTCACGTCCTGTCGCACCATAATCTGCCGACCCATTACACGTCGCTGCCGGCGCCTGATTGGCTGAAACGCGGTCACGTTGTGATGACAGTCCCGCCCACAAATTTATAATAAGCCTGTAATAAATCACCGCAAAACTGTAACACTTTAAATAACCATAGGTCAATTAATTAAGTTACACATGAATTACAGGGAAATGCATTGGGGTTTTTTAAAAATTCAGTTTAGTTCTTAAAAAATACAAAAATAAAAGCTCCACGAAAGTGGAACATTCCGTATACCCAATACTGTAATACTGTAATTTCCAGATAGATCATCTTGTAAATGTGGGTTCAAGGGTCACTAGGTAGTACAGGTGAATACAGTCAAACTCAGAATTGATATCAAGATGAATGAGGTGTTGATACACACTCTCGTTCTCTGTTCTCAGACAAAAATAAGATCCCTAGAACAGTTTGAAAAAAGGTGGCAGGGTCCGCCACATATAAACAAAGTGAAACAGTATGAAACTCTGTTGCCTTTTAAGGTCAGTTTGTCTAATCAGTCATGAAAACAAAAAGAGCAATCAATAAAGATCTTTCCTGATTTAAAATTCTCTCCCAACTACACAGTGCACCATTAATAGTACATTTGATTATATAGGAATCTATAGACAGTAGTGGAAGATGTACTCAGATCCTTAAATGACATAAAGGCTGTAATACCACAGTCTAAAAATATTAATTTAACTACATTTATAAAGTAATTATCAGTAGTAGTAGTAGTCAAAATTCAAACTTTCCATGATCAAGAATGCCCTTTTTCAGAGCCATGTTTTATTACAGTATTGGATTATATAAAATAGGGGTGTTGCAATATTGTGACATTTATGTTAACTATATTAAAAAATTAAAGGAGCACTTTGACCCAGATTTTTTAATGCCTAAACAAACTAAATAAACAAACTATCTTTGTTTTCATGACTGAATAAACAAACTGACCTTAAAGGACAACACTATTTCATATTGTTCTACTATGTTTATATTTGGTGGACCCTGCCACCTTTCTAGCTTCAGACTGTTCTGGAGAACTTATTTTCCTTTGACAAACAGCTTGTTTATTTAGTTAGTTATGGAAAAAAATAATATTTCGGAGTTTGTATTATAAACTAATTAATATTGTAAATAGTACAATTCTGAGTTTGGATTTCTTCTCCAAACGACATAGTGCCCCTTAAAAAAAGTTGTGTGAATTTTGAAGGGTAATTAAGTCTTTTCGGGGCATCCTTTATGATTCCATTTGGCTGTCTTTTCACTAGCGAATGAGTGTAGTTGCTCTTTTTGTACACCGCTTTAACAGTCATGGTGACAGACTCTCTCCACCTCCCTACGCTGGTATACAGAAGCTAATTTATTTGCCAAAAAATGAAACAATGAAATTGTGAATTCAATTGGCCATGACAGTTGTGTAGTGAAAAACTGATATTGGGAAAGTCCCAATATAAAATTGTGTAGCAGAATGACAGTCCAGGCACAAGAACAGCACATTTACTTCTGCTGTAACATTGCATCATGTTTTCCAATGTCAAGTCTTGAAATGAAGCTGAGTAACTGCAGCTGTCAACCTAATGTAGTGGAGTAAAAAGTACGAGACCTTCCTCTGAAATGTACTGAATTCTAAGTGCAATTAGCATAAAAGGTCAAATAGTTCAATTCAATCTGCTTAAGTACCTGAGTAAATATTTCCCACCAATGAAAACTGGAAAAGAGTGCAGTATTACAGTAAAAGACGAGCCTTTATTTTTCGCAATAAGAAAAGCATGTCTTGTTAATACTGTGACAAATTTTAAAAATGATACATCAGTGACAGAACTATTAACAAGAGAAGTTTCCGACCTATCTACCTTCAGCGCCCCGTTAAAAACAGGTGGAACAAGTCAGGGCAGGGGCTGTACTGATCGAACGTGCATGACAAGAATAGGTGGAGGACAGCTGGGCGTGATTGATGCTCACATGAAAATACATTTTAAAAGTCTTTCATGTTTGACGGGATGAAGAATTCACTAACATACTTGTTTCCTGGCCAGATATGAAAAAAGTTGTCTTTTTTTTTAAATGAAAGAGCTCAAAAACAACATGCTGTACATGACTGGTGCAAATTGGATGTGGCATGCTCTGCAGCTTTTTGATGTACTGTAAAGAAGGTTAACTGATCTGCTCATTCTTGTAAGGCACCACTTGAATTTCAATGGGACAGTAGGACAGTGTGGTCGGTGCTTTCAACAGAAGACAACCTGTGGGTGTATGTGTGCTGATTTTGGCCTCACAATCTGAGATGAGAGTGAAGAGAAAACATTTACAAATGAGTCTCTTAAAAAACAAAAACAAAACAAAAAAAAAATGGGGAGAAGACAATGAACACTGGCACTCTGCTGTGTACAGGTCAGAATATACAGTACAATAAATATAAATAGACTGAGGGAAGACTGAAGAAGAACAATTTATGGACACAAAAATGATTTACATTCGAGTCAAATATACAATGCAGCATGAAGAAAATAAGAAGAACCAAAAAAACCCTGCAAGTTCTATATTTGGCAAGTGAGCCAATAAAACCTGGACACACACCCGCAAGAGACCAGCGTTGTCCTTAACAGGCTGTCCTGAGGTCAGGTTTGACATTGAACTTCCACAGTACATTGACTCTTGCTCTAGAGACACGCCGTCCCAAGAGAACCTTAAAAACTTATACCACGTTATGTCTTCTAAAACTAATCAACCATGATGCTTATTTCCAATGCACTTCTTACCACTGATCACCTTCGTGAAGATTGAGGCAGTTTGAGAAGAGTTTTCTTAATATCATTTTTGATTTTGGCAACAGGGGGCATGCGCCAATCAGCTCCAAACCTCTTTAAAAACAGATTTGAGAACTTCTTTATTTACATTGTTAATTCCAAACTAAAGCCTCTGAATTATCCGTCCCAGTGTTTTGTTAGCATCAATGTCAGGAGTAAATTTAGGAGTGAATGCAATCATCAAAAACCTCTCGCAGGAGAAAAGGGAGGAGACTTTTTTTGTTTTTTTTGCAAGACACTCAGGAGAATGAGCATCATGCGTGACTGTGAGTCCAACTTCATTTTGTCCACTGCAGGGCTGCATTTTCCCACATGCTCCTCCACTTTAGCCAAATTGGAAAAAGAAATTTCCAGGTCCAGAGTCTACCAGAGAAAAAAGTACAGAAAAGAAGTTTGTTAATAGGATGCACTTTCTCTGATTGATTCTTGTGTTCTTTAACAAAGTTAAGGAAGTCTTAACTGGGGGAGAAAAACACACCTGGGCTGGAGTCGAAACTGTATCCTCCACCGTGGCCGCCAAAGAAAGCCCTGAAGATGTTGTTTGCGTCAAAATCTAGAGAGAAAGCAAAGGGCAAGTACAGCAGGATTAGCTGGTGTTGACGGCCTCAAGGAAGAACAGGACAAAACAACAGATGACGTAAACTAAACACAGTATGGAGGTGAATCAAGCTGTTTGACATGTTGTATACTGGACCACCAAGGACAGAAGAGTGTAAAACTGATCTTATTTATAAACACAGTTATGGCAATCATTGCTGTACTGTTTTGTGGCTTTTTTATATGCGTTTTAAGGGGCTCTTTATTGAAGTTAGATGCATTAATCACGTTTTTGTTGGCCTTTTGCAAGCAAATTGTAACGTGACTTGAGACCTTCCCTGTTTTTCTTAGTTGCCTACATAAGCCTGTGGACGATTTATTTTTTACATGAGTTATTTAATGCTGCTCGAGTGTTGATTTTTTTTTTGAAGGACTCGGGTCGGATTTTACACGACAGTCCAAAGAATGTGACTCAGTGTACGTTCTCAAGTGCTTCTCTCTGCTCACAGAGGGCAACAGTAGCAAATGTTAGAAATGGACCGGCATCCAGCACAACACAGACGTTCCACAGAGCTTCTTTAAGAATCGTAAATGGTTTGCAAATCTAATTTTGGTAGCATTTGAACGTAGCCTTTCGAATCTGTTGGAGGTTTGTTTTAGCACATTTTGAGCGACGGACTTTAGAGCAGCAACGAAAAATCAAAAGTAAAAGGCAGATTAAACAACAACGTAAATGATAGTCGGTTGCAGCCCTAACGAACTTCACCATAAATTTAAGTGAATCCAAGTCTTTTTCTTCACAAATTTCAACATGTGTCACAATAAGACAGAATTCTTTAGTTGAGCTGACAATTTCTTTTGAATGTTTGTGGGGCAAAATGTCAGAAAATTCAATCATTTGGCTATGAAACCATTAA
Organism: Diplodus sargus; assembly: GCA_903131615.1. Classification (NCBI taxonomy): domain Eukaryota; kingdom Metazoa; phylum Chordata; class Actinopteri; order Spariformes; family Sparidae; genus Diplodus; species Diplodus sargus. The sequence goes on along the minus strand of CAEMYA010000238.1, from coordinate 3,702,793 downwards.
TCAAAACACAATTTCCAAAGGCAACTTTGATTGAACACGACCCTATACTTCCATCAACATCATTGCAGAAATCGTTGCTTTCAGCACAGTATCTTTTACAGTAGAGTATTTTTTTTCCCCCCCGTTTATGGTGCCCCCTGCGTAGAAGGTCTTATGATGATGTAGGGACACATGTTTGGCTACAACAAACCATTTTCAACAGCAGACGTTTATGTGTTTTATCTGTCCCAGTAAGTCACAGAACCTGACATTTCAGCAGCTGAAAGGAACTAAGCCATCATAAATTTGATCAACTACACCTGTGCTGTGAATAAGGTCTATTCAGCCATCAAAGAAGCACATTAGTAGTTGACTTTTTTCTGTTTTGAAATGCAGAAGATGAGCAAACACAGAAAAGTTCTCTTTCATCTTACTAATGAGCAGCAGGTGGAATGTAAATCTATCCGAAGCAAAGTGAAAAGCTAGAGGCACATACCTCTCCCTTCAAAGCCGCCGTCATCATCCAGGTCATGTCCGTTGTCATAGCGGATCTTCTTCTTTGGGTCGGAGAGCACAGTGAAGGCCTCTCCCACCTCCTTGAATTTCTTTTCCTCCTCCTTTTGCACCTCTGGAGTTGCAGCGCTGTGGCGGTCTGCAGGATGATGACGCAATACAACAGAGATAAATAACCACTGAATACAAACAAAATAGTTATTCTGCACGTCTGTGTAAACACCAACGGGGCTACCTGGGTGGTGCATAAGTGCTCGTTTACGATAGGCCTTCTTAATCTCATCCTCGGTGGCGTTCTTGCCGACCCCCAGCACCTTGTAGTAATCTTTCCTTTTGCTCTTCTTTAGCTCCAGCTGTGCATTCTTCAACAGGTGCTTGTGATCTAGAGGGATACAATAAAAATCAAGCCATGTTAGTGTGAGCTAACCTGACCAGTTAGTGTATAGATAGATAGATAGATAGAGCAAAACAATGGACAGCAGCTAACCTGATGTTTTTTCTGTCTGGTAAACTTTTTCATAGTCCCGTACAGCCTCCTCGTACTGCTCTGTGTCCATGTAACTATGAGTGACACAAAGTCAGTGACACAAACTCAGTCAAACTGCACATAAAGAAGAAAGAAATGCGCTCATATCGACTGTTTTACATACCACTGAGCTCTTCTTAAGTAGGCCTTGATATAAGTGTCATCTAGTTTGATTGCACTGGAGCAGTCTTCAATGGCTTGTTGAAGTTTCTTCAGCTGTTGAGAGGGAAGAAGTTAATTACAGTGAACTTATCACAAACAAAGAGCTAGAAGTTGAGTTGACCATGACACAAGTGGCGGGGATCGAACCGCCGACCCTCCGAACATTGGCCACCCGCTCTACCACCTGAGCCACGGTCGCCCCAATATGTAATTTTGCAACTGCATTTGCAAAATCAGCGTGCTGAAAATGAGGGGATTTGTTGCCTTTTACCTTTGCTCCTGCCGTGGCTCTGTTGCAGTAGAGTTTAGCGTTGGTCTTGATGTTGTTGGGATCTATCATCAGTGCCTCAGTGTACAGCTGGTAGGCAGCTTCATAGTTGTTGTTCTTAAATGCCTGGTTGCCCTCCTCTTTCTTGGCTTTTAGGGCCTTTGCATTCTGGTTTAGAGAGAAATCATGTCGTCATTTTTCTTTTAAAACATTTATTGAAACTCACAAGTAGTGAAATTCAAGTTATTCTCAACATTTCATTATGTCCTGAAACATGGCGTTACAATGCTAACTTGCCACATGAATGTGAGCTGCAGGAACGTTTTCAGTCTATTTTAGCAGTCTTAAAAGTCACGGTGTGGAATTATCTACACAAAAGTTAAAATCTCCTTGTTTCCTTGGATTACACATTTGTTTCTTTCTAATGATGATTAAACGAGGAGGACGGAGACAAAATGATGATCTTACCCTACAGGCTAGCCGGGCCTTTTCGTGGTCAGGTGCCATGCGCAAAGCCTGGACGAAGAACTGCACGGCTTTATCGATGCAGTCCTCATAATAGAGACACAGGCCTCTAACATACAGTGCGTCTGCGTTCGTGGAATCCATTCGCAGGATATCACTGTAAATGAAAGTTTCATACCTTTAGATCCTGCACTCATATTAAAGGTTATGATAATTCAGCAAGCATGGATCATACACCATGAAAACCACCAGTTGCTCTTACCTCGCTACAGACTGGGCTTCTGGATAGCGTCCCAGCAGAGCCAGACACTCAGCCTTCAGGATTTTGAAACGGTGGCAGGCAGAAGCCACAGCTAAAGCTCGGTCCATACAGAACACCACCTGGACAGAACAAAAGACAAATACTCATTAAAAAATGCTGCTCAACGCATCTGTAAAAAGACAGACTGGCAGTCAAAGAATTTCCTCATATTCTCAAGTAGCTGACCTGGAAAATCTTAAATCGGGAGCTTTTTACCAATCAAAGAATCTTCATAGATCATATTGTGTTGTCACACTTGTTGCTTACTTTCTCCAGTTACGAGAATCAGCCAACTTATTATGTGACAAAGAAACAACATGGGGCCTGGCTGTTTGTGAGTGTGATGAAACTGAGAATGGATGAAAAGTACCTTTCTGAAATCCCGCTTTTCAAAACCAAAGTCCGCCATTCGTTCAAACTCCAGTAGAGTCTCTGCAGTCTTATTCTAAAAAAACACAACAAACAGCTATCAGTACTGACTTTACAATGATAACAGACGAGTTTGAGTTGCCTAATTCGTTCTTCAGCATTCCCACGTGGTGATACACCAAGTAAAAATGTGAAGGGCTCAGGTGATCCTCACCTCCTGCTGGGCCTCTCTGTTGCTGGGCTCCAGCTCCAAAACCTTCTGAAAGCAGCGACTGGCCGCCATCGCATTTCCCAATGACAAGTGGCACTTGCCCTCACGCAGATGACCCTGTAGGACAGGAGTGACACACTTCCTTCTTAGGGCTGTGTAAATACTTGACAAATTTCTCTTTATTCTGCAAGCGCAACTGGGGTCTCAAGACAATAAGTGGCATGAAAAGCTGAAAATAACAAGACTGTTCACTGACCTTCATGAAACAGTCATCCAGCCGAACAGCCTGCTGGGAGTCCTCCAGGGCCTCTCTGAAGCGACTGAGCATCATGAGGGTGGCAGCTCTGTTGCCATAATAACTGGCATTTTTGGGGCACGCATCTTAAGAAAAAAAGGAACAATCCGTGTCACAAAGGGCAACTTATATGTGGGTAATGAAGTAAAGATGCCCTGATACAGTTTTCAAGTACACGTTGGAAGCATGTGCGGGAAATGTGTTAAGAGAAGGCAATGACTCAGTTTATTCCATCAATAAGTAACTGGTAATCTCACCGATGGCTTTAGTGTAGTAGTTGAAAGCCTCGGAGTAATCTTTCTGGCTGTAGAATGCATTTCCTTGCTCTTTGAAGCCTTCAGCCTGACTGTAGAGAGGAGAAACAGAAACCAAAGTCAAAGAAGATATCAGAAGCTTAGCTGATACAATACAAAACAAAGACAAATCTATTCAGCAATGAACACAGAGTGCTTCCAAAATGATCAACTCATTCAGGCTGTTGCTCAGCTTTAAGAGGAGCATTTATTAATATTTTTATTTTGTACTGTAAAATTGAACGACTGTTTAAGGGCCATTCGATACCAACTCAACCAGAATTATAGCTTTCATCTGTTAATGTCGTGGATTAAAAAAAACAACAGTTTTTAAAAGTAGAAGATGCTTTGAGTAAACCATATTTTTTCATTTGATTACTGTAAAACATTCAGCAACAACTACTGAATACATGAATGTATCTTTCAAATCATAGTGGTTTCTTGGATGTTCTGGACAAGTTTCAACCCAATAAAGTGACAAAAAAGAAATCGTGAGCCTTGGAACACGCATATAAATAATAGCAGAAATTTGTTCAGAAAGGCCAAACTTTAAAAATGATTAATTGCAAAAAGTATTAAAGCAAGTACAGCAACAGGATTTTATAAGGCCCCACAAATCTAAGAAAGGTTTTCAAATAATGGTTTTCAAATGTCAAATGAGACTAGCTGAGCTGGTTTGCCAACAGCAAGTTTTATCCAGGCGGGAATTTCTTGCAATTGATGCAGAGAGTGAAAGGGCTCAAGTGTGTTACACCTGGAACTGGGACAGCATAGCAGGGTACACACAGTCCTGAGATAGTTCCAGTGCTAAACATAGCAGTGAAACTCACCTGCTGCGGTCCTGTCAAAAGTGTTAATTTAAATGGTACATCAACGCTAATTCACATATGGAAGAAGCTACTGCTCCAGCTGGGAGCCGTTTTATAAAAATGCATGTTGTTTATAAGTAATTTAGCATTTTCAACCATTTAGGATACAGATTTTCATATAGTGCTTGTAGATATTATTAGACAATATTGCACTATCACAGATATATTGCTATCAGTGTATATGTTGTCCAATTGCCATTACGCGATTCTTAAATTATGGTTGTCGTCGTCCATCCCTGATAGCTGACCCCTGTACCATTGTGACTGAAAATGCCCTCCACCAGAGAGCAAAAGAAAAAAAAGAAAGAAAGAGCAGCTTGTCCCCTCAGAATGGCCTTATGGCAGAAGTTGTTGACGTCTGTGACATGTCGGAGATAAGATGCAAATAATTTTATTCTTTAATGATTTACTTTAATTCTAACTTCACGTCTCAATGTCCCTTTATTATTTTTTTTATATCAAACCTGCAGAGTTAGGCAAACCCATGAAAGTTGGATACATTGGTGGCAGCTGTGTTCCTTTTTTCCTCAACTTTCTTGGCTTAGCTTCCTCCATCCTTGTCCATCACCATGTTGTACTGTGCACATCATCTTGTCAAATGCCAATTGAATCAGCACTACTTTGAAAGCCCGGTAAGTTTACCGTTTTAATGCACTGGGGGCGCCATGAATGTTGAGATAATGCTGAATTGTACGATGCGCCATCCACAGTTCAATACACCCCCCCACCTTCAGGTGTTGAACACAGTGATGACGCCGCAAAAACAGTGGACAGAAAAGTAAATCTGAATCAGAAAATCTGGCACTAGAGCAGTGGGGACGTTCATTGCAAATAAGGACTTTTTTTGGTCATAGGTGTGGGTTTTTCCATCACCTAATGAAAATAATTGATCAACATTAAACTGTGCCCTTTTGTACATTTCTCAGCAGCCAAGTTATTCTCGACGTCTATGAAAAGACGTGTAGAAGCCACTGAAGGTAAACTGGTTAAAACACCGAGACTTCCACTCACAACACATAGTTGATAATTGTTTGTCTTTTGTACTTTACCAGATGTCAAGGTCAAGTGGCACTTTTGACATTTGAGCGCGTTTTATTTCTATATACTTTTTTTTTTTACATTATACACCAGAAATGTAAAACATTTAATGTTGTTGCTAATAAGCAAAATTAAGAGAATTTTGGATAGTTATATCGTAGCTTTTTCAAAATTATTATTATTATTATTATTCTTTAAATCTCCTCACAAGAAATGTGTACCAAACCTAGACCATGGCCTAAACATCAAACCATGGGTATTGTTGCATCCCTACATCCTGTCGCCATTTTGCACGTTTCTTTGTCACAAGTGTTTGATAACCACTATGAGGGGATAACTGCAAAAAATGACAGTTTATGTGTACATCCTGTGTATATAAGGATATCTGCCAACATATCTATATTGGCAATGTGTTAATCATAACTCCAGTATGGGTCAGAATCCAGTTGAGAACTCAAGTTGCCCATTTTCCCTTCCATTTTAGGACTCCCAAAACATAATTTCAGTTTTATGAAGAAAAAAAAAAAGAATCCATTAACGTCACTCAACTCTTTGCATCTTTTGGCTTGTTTTCCAGGCCTAGGAAAGGTAAAATGTGTTAGTGACACTGAACAAAGCACTAAATGTGAGAATGTGCCAATTCCTGTTGCACCTCTCACATTCTTTCACACGTCACATACATTTCATATATATATATATATATATATATATATATATATATATATATATATATACCGTTTTACACACCGTTTTAAACACCGTTTTTTGTAATTACATAACAAACACATGTGATACTTCTGATCTAGAATGAAAAACACTGGTAATGTAGCACAGGTGACATAGCTAGCTACAGTAAATAACAGGACACCAATAATAGTGTTCTGTCATGATTGTTACCCGAGATGATTCATCCGGGGAGGTGAGGTAAAACGAGCTAAACCTAACGGAAGCTATCGTGTATTGAAAACTGCTGTGTTATATTAGCTGTTTAAATGTGTGAGGCAGCTGCGGAGGTTTCTTTAGCTGGATAATCACTGTAAATGTATGTGCTGGTTTGAGCACCAAGTCCAGATGAAGGTATCTGGCTTTGCTATTACGGAACTTTCTCGAAAAACACTAGCTGCTAACCATGTGCTAACTAGTGTCCAGAAAGAGGCTATACCGCTGCCTTATTCTTCGTGCTAACATTTAAAGACGTGCTTGGATATCTGAATAGCGATACAACGAAGCCTGGTGTTGACGAAAAACCAATAAAATCTTAAGATTTGGCTAAAGTAATCCGTCCTCCCCCCCCCCACCGCCACCTCGAGCAAGCTAGCCTGGTTAGCTTGTCTCCGGGCTCTTCGCGGGAGCCTTGGCAGCTAAAAATGGCTGAACTCACTCGGTCCATCCTCGGTTATTTTGACATCTAACACAAGGCACAATAAAACAAAGCTGTCAAATATATATCTACCGCTCCATCTCCTCTGGACTGCGGATTTGGGATTCTGTGTCCACCGGCACGTCGATGTCAACAGCTGCCATTTTTTTCCAAGAAGGACGAACAGACGTCACTTCCGCCTACTGTTGGCCTTCTTTAGTCGATTTATTTATTTATTTATTTTATTGAGGTCATGAGAAACTAGGCCACTACAACAAAGAAAGGATTGCATCAAATGTCCCATCTATTTCGTTTGAATTTCTAAATCTAAAATGTTGTATTCCATTCATGACAACTCGGGACCAAAATCGATATTAAAAAGCTCACATATCTCGTCTTTTCAAAATAAATGTCACGTAAAATAAATGAAAAATGACCAGTGACGTGCTAACCAGCTTTAAACCTCGCCCGAGATTCTGTCTAACTGTCGTAAAGCATCAACATTTTCTCTTACGAAAAACATCCCACAGGCGTCTGCTTACATAACTTTAACAATCAGCTCATGACAGCCAGGCATATAACCATGACGTCACAGCTCACCTGAGAGCCTACTGCCACACCTGCTAGTGTAATTTTGCAAGCATTTTCAAAATAAAAGATACAAATAAACCTGAACAAAGCATTCACCTCAAAGGAGCACTATGTAGAAATTGTAATCAATATCAACGGGGTAATAATAATTTTTTTCCCCATAAATGAATAAACAAGCTGTTCTCAGAGGAAAATGAGGACCCCAGAACACTTTGAAGCTCAGAAGGTGGCAGGGTCCGCCACATATAAACAAAGTAAACCAGTATGAAATTGTGTTGTCCTTTTAGGTCAGTTTGTTTATTCAGTTATTAAAACAAGGAGAGTTTGTTCATTAGTTTGATTAGGCATTACTTCTCCAATACTACATAATGCACCTTTAAGGAAACTAGCTTTCCAAATCAAGTGCTAATATTAAACGTGACATTGATCGACTCTCAATTGTCAAAACAAATTATTTGTTTGGATCAATATTAAACTTGCATTTTTAAATATATATCTGTTTTCCTATGGTTGCTTGATAAAATATTAATGATAATTGTGAGGACTCATAACCATTAACCACTGAACCTAGACTGACTCTTAATACACGTAGCATAATAAATTCTCCTAATAAGTCCTTCGTATTGCTCTCTCTCCCTGCATAAATATTTAAGAGATTCGAATAATATTTTTTTTTTTTTATGCTCTTTGTGCATAATTTGTTGTTTGCTGGATTTATGTACAATGTATTTAATTGCAGGAAAAAGCACTGGTATCCTCCTACCTCATTGGCCCCTTGCCCTTTCTTTTTCAAAACTACCACTAGAGGGCACTAGAGTATGGTAAAGTGTGGTGTGTAGCCAGTGTTGGTGGCACATGAACGATTGCGTTAATTATTCTTCTCGACTCAGCCATTATATAGAATAAATAATCTCTATCATTCATACATGAAGTAAGCCTGTTTTCCTTGTACATTTATAATCAATGGTAACAGAGATGTCCATATATATGAAGAAAGAAGCTGCCACAACTATGTAAAAAACAGTTCTATTTATAAGTTCATATAGAATACAGTATCATCATTTTTAATCACATAATAATTTACATTATTGCAATTGATGCACAGTTACAATAGTCAGTAATTTCACCATGTGACACTTCAAAAATACATATTGCTTAGGATGATTCAGCACAATCAGGTGGGGGGGGGGATTTCTAAATTGAAAGAACTTTGTTTGTTTTTTTTAATGCAACTATCAAAAATAACAAGCTTAATAAAGACATTTTAAAGACACACTTAAAATCTTGTGGATGGGCGATTTTAACTTTTGGGCAACAGCAGGCACCAGCCTGTCCTGACTGTGGTGCCCTGCAGAGAGTGCTACTTTCAGCTGAACACCTCCCACCACCCTGCAGGACACCTAGGGTGAGGCTGAGAGCCCAACATACCAGAAGAGACAATTCACACCCCAACCACGGACTGTTTAGACTGCTGCTGTCCGGTAGACACCTCTGCAGTCACATGGCCATACCGAAAGACTGAGTTTCTATCCTCAGGACATCCGGATCCTCAAAACACAGTGTCAAATATTGTCACACTTGCAAGACTGCACACATTGTTTCTGATACTCCTTAAAATGGATACTACTGCTTTTCTTGAAAAGAACAGCCCTGCCCTGACATTCGTATGCTAACCCAGTTTAGCTAAAAACCACATCGAATTTAAAGGTGTAATTGTAGAACATTAGAAGTCAATGCCAATTAGAAGGTAGATCCAAAAACACAAGGGGCAGCACATCACCAGAATAACTGACAACGGCTGCACTTTGCCAGCTGTCCTTGTCTGTAGCTAGCTACCGTTAACTAATCAGCTAATGGCTCAGTTATATGTGGAGCCAGCGGCCCTGAGGTCAGTTTGACAACAGGGGATACAGTGCGAGGTGATCTAACAGGACTGTCACTACAGGGACAAGACAAGGCTGGCGAGGGAGGGACAGACGTGCAGCGGGAGAGAAGCGACAGAGTCAGTGAATTGAGGATTCATCTTCACCAAACCAGATGTGAACGCGGAAAGGCAAACCAAGCCTACGTTGGGGAGTTTTACTTAGTTTACGTCAAGTTTGATTGAAGTGTGTTTTACAATGAGTTATTAAGCTTGGCTTAGTTCGGTAAAAGAGGGAAACTTAAATTCAGAATGCGTATGGTTGGATTTTTTTGTTTAGTAAGGAGAATATTCTTATATTAAATTCTTGACAATTTGTGAGTTTATTTCATTTTGCTGGCAGTTGGAACTACGGGGGCTCTCTTTCCAGTACGAAGTGGTGTTATGAGACAGGATGTGCTAGGGCTAGCGGCTTAGCATGCCAACTTCAGTAGTCATCTCTGCAACACAATACATAGACGTCTTTTACATAAACACCAACGCAGGGGTTTCTTTAATTCATTTTTTTTGAATGTTTTAATCAGAATCTGGCCAAATCTTAGAAACTGCCAGTGGGTTTCTAAAAGAAACAGCCAGCTGCGGTACAAACCAACCACAAACAAAGACACAACCAGCATCACATAAAATAAGTATCCAATCAGAAACAGAGTAGGTCAGGTCTTGCAAGAAAAGCAACTGGATCCATAATAACGCTTTAACTTACACACCAGGACACTTTAAGGGTAAATACTGACAGATAGACAAGTCAGATTTGTACGTATGTTTTAACTAGATTTATTTTATTTTTATATATTATATATATATATATTTTTTTTTTTAAATCTTGCACGAGTACATTTATTTTTACTTAATCTATTTTGTTGTTGATCCCTTTGATATTCTTGTACAGTATCTGAGCATCCTCTTCACTTCATGTTTTAAGTTGTATCTCTGTGAATGCGACAAAGAATCTTTGAATCCTCCATATTGCACAAACAGCATCGAGCTGTTAGCTTATTTAAAAACGTAGCTTATTCAACTGAAGAGCTTGTTGTAATGGCTTGTGTCAAGAAAATACAATTTTCAAATCCCATAACTAAATTTAACCATCTCTTGTTAAGCATTACATGTTGTCTGTCTCCATATAGATGACTTTCTTGGCATCATATCAGGGTGGTGGTTGATTGTCACATCAAGACACAGACACAGAGAAGATGAATCAATGTATTTATCTAGAAAGAAAAAGAAAGGCTGTGAAGACAAAATTATTTTTCATCTTCTTTCTCTTGTTATAAATGGAGGGTGTTTATATGGAAGCAACCAGTTTCATAGATTTTCTTGATTTTGGTTATAAAACTAAAGCAGGAATGAAGTATTGTACTTGATCTCCTAGAGTACAACTAGAAAGCTCTCAAACTGAAAGAATTTTGGCAACTAACACTTAGTAACATTTACACACCCTAGTTCATTAGTCTACCACGGTCTTATAAATAAAACTTAAAGACGCTTGTCATTATGGCTTCCAGAGGGGTCCAGACCCCGGGGAACATGCACTCAACAGTTTGTTGAGGGGAAGCAGCTGAGCGGTGGTCCATCCAGGTTTAAGGAGGGTTGGGGGTGACACAGGTCCGTCAGCGCTGAAATCTCAATCCACACCAGGGATTATGCATACTGTTCTCATGAGTTGACCCTGCCAAACTTGACATGATGATACTCTGCCCTTGAGGTCGCTGCATATTGTCCTGATGTCTCATGCTCTGTTCTCATTGGGGCCAAGATTAAGGTTAGGTCCACTCTACTGAGGGTCCTCCGGCGTACCTCGGCTCATTGCTAGTAAGGAGAGAAGATAATAGGTGCATGTGTGGCCCTCAGAGGTCCAGGAGCAGGCCTGAAGAGAGTGGGGCTGATCAGGGGACCCTGGATAATGGCTGTGGGACCCGGTGGCAGCCGTAGTGCCATGGGTCCAGATGCCATGGCGCACAAGGCAGCTGGGTTGAAGGGGCTGGTCAGAAACCCTGCCGGCAGGGCCTTGGATAGGTGCTTCTGCAGGGCTAGTTTAGTCTGTAGCCACAGAAAAGAGAAATATTCAGTGCTTATTAAAACTAAGAGTCTAAAACCTTGACAATTAAAGATACAAAATATTCCTTCCAAAGTAGAAAAATTAAGCCTTTTTGCTCTGGTGATGTTCTTTGGAGTTTGCACAGTGACAATGCTCAGCTGTCAATCATGACATCCTTTTACCAGCATCAAATACCTAATTAAAACCAAATGAAGAGTTAAACATACAACAGTATGATAACAACCACTTCAAATGACAGAAACCAAATGTATTTGGCAAAAATGTGACATCTACATTTAGGGGTTTATGATCTGTACTGCAGCCAGCCACCAGGGGGCGAACACGATATTTCACTACAACCTGTCATGTCCTCCGTCTTCACGCTTCATGCTAAACATGCGTATAATGACAACGCTAACATGCTGTTTAGCAAGCACAAAGTCTACGTGAATGGCAACAGTTTTGTGGCTGTTTCTTCATAAACTAAACTGAAACATTGACCTGATGATGGCACAGGATAAAAAGTCAGAGGGTTACCACTGTCATTACGATTCATCCTCTGAGAATCATGATTGATTGTAAACACTGGCAAAGCTGATGCAGTAACATGGTGGGCACAGCCACCTCATGTCTGTGGGAGCTGATTAAGCCAAGAGACTAGGCTTTTCAGAAGAGACAGGCACTAAAATGGAGCATTCAGACATGTTCTCGTCAACATCCAGAAGAAAAGTAAGAAACCTAAAAAATAAACAGAAGATGGGACCCTTAAATTACAATCTGCAATGTAGCAAAAAATAAACAGCCGTCGAATATGTGTGTGTGTCTGTGTTGGACAAATACTTACCGCTAGGACAGCGCTGGGCTGTAGTTTATTATAGGGGGTGAACTTCACCTTGACAGGCTTCCCAGCCAAACGCTCTTTGTGTCTCCTGCTGTTCATGTGCTAAATAGGGACAGGTATAAACAGAACAGTGATTCAGTCAGGACAGCTCTGACTAACACACCACAAAAAAAATTCGGGTTATTTTTCCCAGTAGAATACAAAGAATAGGCATTGTACATTTTTACACACTCATACCTGCTTCAGCTGTGTCTCTGAGTTGACGGACACCTGGCACATCTCACAATGAAACGGCTGGCTGGATACACCCACAACCGCTCTGGTCTTGCTGCCCATTCGCTGCTTAATTCGGCAGGTGGGCCTGTGCGATGATGTCATCTTGACCCTGCGCTGGGGCTGGCTGCTGTTCTGACCATCAAGCATCTGTTTGTGCTTAGAGCCTGATTTAGCCAAACACAGGGAGGAGGAGAACCAGATGTCAGAATAACAGGAAACATAAACTATTTCAAATAAAAACTTGTTCTAACTTTTCCACGTCACTTATGTATCATCAGTAGTGTTATAGTACACACCGCTACAGTGAGCCTCCAACTGGGAGCTGGAATTGACCGTCACTTTGCATGTGGGACAGTGGAGCTGCTGTTTTTTGTTGCTCTTGACCTCCTTAGCCTCCTCCACCTTCACCACCTCCTCCTCCTCACCTCCTGTGGAGCTTCCCTGAGGGTCAGGGTGTGCGGCTGAACTGGTGGTCGGGCTGTCCCTCTCCGCAGGTGGACCATCTGAAGGTAGATCAGACAGTTGAGGGCCAGGCGAGATTTGTGGGGACAACTGAGGAGAGCCAACTGAAGGAGAGTCTGTGGATGCCGGCTGTGTGGAAGGAACAGGTGTCAACGAGCTCCACTGGCCTTTTTCTGGTTGCTGCTGTGCAGGTTGGGAAGTACTCGGGCCTGTGGACAGATTAATTAACACAGAGGTTGCACTATGAGCCCATTGTTATCTGGAACTGCAATATGATCATTTGGAAAGTGTAATAAGTAAGAACGGAGTCCAGTCGAAGTAATTCTCAAAACAAATCATATAACAACATATCACCAGAATAACAGCTAACTGCTGCTAACTGTAGTTACTGTTATTGCTTAGTTAGCTGTGCAGATAACAATACAGACGGGAAGCTCAAAGTGTTTGTGTTTACACCACTAGCACAGTGGCTTTCGATCAGAATGGGCTGGGACTAGCTAGTTAGCATGCTAATTTTTCATATCAATTTTTGGACCCTTGTCATCAGCAGAAACAAGCTGTACACAAACACACTGTATACCAAATTTCTTAGCAAACAGTTACTTATTTACACACCCAGCAGTTGAGGAGCAACATTAACATCCATATGTGGCCAGATGATGAATGCAAGTTTCCTATTCACTCTCTTTAAGCTCTGTTTTTGGTCTCCACCAGCTTTGGACACAAATATCTGCCTCTTGAGCTGCTAGATTCTCCACTTTGTTCACCATGTTTTTTGCTATCTTTGTCAGTCTGTTGTTTGGACCTGAATCACTGAAAACGGCTGCCCGCTGCGCCTGAAAATGTTAACAACAAAAGAGCAATTCGAGTGAACCAAAACAGTACAGCTTCGAGCCATAAAACACCAGAACAATGAGCTGAAAGATGCTAAAAGGCTGCTGAGGACTGCAGAGTCAGGTGATAATTCTCAGTGGATGTATGACTATGAGCAGCACCTTTCACATACAGTTTTGACAGTATTATGGTAGTAAGCATTAAAATGGGTTTTAAAGTCAACCGATGCGACTGTTAGTGAGCTCAGCATTTACAATTAATTTCCACTTGTACATACTTTCTGTGTGTCTTTCAATGAAACACACACTAAGCAGGTTTATTAAGCTCTTGCATACCTCTGATAAATGCCAGAAGTAAATGGTACAATTAAAAATGACACATCTTTAGATATTTAAACATATTAACTAATGCATTTATAACCAATTCCACATGTAGCTTTTCTCTGAATGTAACTGTATTTCTATCTTTGTGAGTACCAGTGGTATTTTCTTTCTTTTGTTATCCATTGTGTGTGTGTGTGTGTGTGTGTGTGTGTGTGTGTGTGTGTGTGTGTGTGTGTGTGTGTGTGTGTGTGTGTACCTGTTAACCTGTGTGACAGGCTGCAGCATACAACAGCCTGTACAGGTACAAATAGTACAAGTTGTTATGGATTGAAAAGAATTCAGCTGCCACGTCCGATAAGCTCATAACAATGAATGTGCTATTTGCAATATGAGCAAGAGAAAAATCACACTACAGCAGTAGTTATACAAGACCGCAACAATACATGAATTCTACATAATCAAGGTCTACATATCTTTCTATCATGTAACCTTATTATGCTACTTACTTTCCTTTTCTGTTCTACCCTCGCTCTTTAATTTCCATATCTTTTCCCTCTTCTTTTCAGCCATCTCAATCATCCTTCCTCCGTCTCGCTGTCTTTTATTCTCTCGCTCTGTCACCATCAATCAACAACCATGGTAACGGCTGAATGTAACAAGCTTATCATTGTGTGGTTAGAGGGAAATTGATAGGCGCTGGAACAAAATGAGAGGGGGGAAATCAATATAGTAAAGGAAAGCTAGACAGAGTATAGAAAGGGAAATGGTGATTTTTTTTTTCCTTTTGAGTTGAGCAGAATAAAAAAAAGCTGAGTGACAAATGACCGAAAGGTAGCAAAGGTGTTACTCTTACAGCAGCTCTTTTTGTAGGCGAGGTTGCTGAAGAACCACTAGCTATAACATTAAGAATATATAAAGGATACAGGGGAATCTGAGTGATTTTTAACAAACTAAAGTGCAGTTTACAAAAATAACAGCCATGCTGAATTTAAAAGGCTGATATCAATGTTTCAGTGACAGCAGATCATGTGCACAAGGACGCCAAGGACAGGCCCCAGCACATCTTCATTTTTATGAACATAACTGTTGCACCTTATGCACAAAAGGGTTGCATAAAGTGCATTATAAATTGGTTGGCCTTCAGTTGATACCTGGTCCTCAACACAACTATAAAACCCAGTTTTCACAAAAACACCCACACCTGACCCTGAGATGTCTCATCTGCTCGTAATGTACTTTGTTGCACTTCATCTTCCACAAACTCGCCAACCGATTTTTGTTCAGCACTTCAGTATGTTGATTTCTCTTTAGAGCTGAAACTATTAATCAAAGAAAAGATGATTAATTGTCAACAATTCGGTTAATAAATTAATTATTTGGCTGTTAAATGAAGCAAAAATAACAAATATTTGCTTTATTGCTGCTGGGTCCGAGGACATTTCTGCCCGAGTCATTAGTAATGGGGGTTGTACATTGAGAACAACAACTCCCATGATACAACACGACTTCACAACATCATCAAACAACATCTTTAGTCTTCTTTGTTTTGATTGGGACCCTTAGCGGCAGAAATAACATACTGTGGGTCTAAAGTGACTACTGACACTGAATTGAATCTTTGAACATATTTTTGCAGTGAGAAAGCTATTTGCATAGATTTCTGCACTTTTGCTGTGCTAGTCGTTGTGGCTAGCATTAGCCACTGCTGATGGCTACTGCAACCTCATCACTATTCTAACTGCTGTTTAGACTGATTTTGACAGCAAAACATACACTCTCTGACATGTCCATTGGCAAAGCATCATCACATTTCATAATAAAAACAGCAAACTTTAAGTGGGAGTTGTGTTGAGCCACAACCAAAATCAAAATGAGAGAAAGCAACACCACCACCATGCCTCTTCAGATAGCATCTCTTTTTTAAAGCTTTAAGGCTTCTCATCTTGCAGAATGTCTTTGCTTGATGAGAGTAATTACCTATCTGACAGGGCCAATGATAGCAGGACAGGTAATAGCTGGTAATTAGCCAGCTGAGTGGCAGCTACCAAGCCTTAGTGCTTATGTCTCACCAATTACCTCTAATTACTCAGAGGGTGAAGTGACGGGTGCCTTTAAAAAAAGAAAGATTTATACCTGTTATGTCTTTCAAATGTGAATCTGTTGGCACCGTTCCTCCTCCTATCATCGCCCTCTCTCTGTCTCTTTCTTTTCCTGTTGTCGATGGTCCGTTCTTCTGCCGGTTCCTCTGATTCTCCAAGGCCTTTAGCTTGCGAGCATGTTTATGACCTTTGTAGTGGGCTTCCGCCTGGGTCTGACCATGACACACACACGCAAATATGCACACATGAGCAGAAATTCAGTGTACAGTTTATGAACAGAATCTCTTGACATGATTAAATTAGTGAAGAACAGCATGAAATCAGTAAACTGTAATCTTTCCATCTGCTCCATCTCTTTGGCTTCACATGCTTCCATGGAGTTGGGGAGAAATTATGCGATTGAGCAACCGACTCGAAGGAAGAGTCACATCACCATTTTGATCATCATCATCGTCGTCGTCACGGTTGTGCACAAATGAGCATCAGTCGGACTCGTGGCATCTCATGAGCTCACTGGCTCATCTTTGCACTGATGTGTTCTGACACAAAATGGCCCGTGTCCGTTACACTGCAACACAAAATGACCTCTGTGCCTTCCTCTGTGGGAGAAAACACATTTTTGTGGCAGCGCGACAACAGATGCATGCTGATATGTGATCCCAAAATGGCTCTGGATGGCTGTAGATAAAGCGAGATGTGCTCTACAGAGTAGGATCAGCTTCCAGCATGTAGAAGTGCATCAGCAGAGCAACTGAAGTGAAATCTATTAATCTGGAAAACCAGACACACAATAAAAAGGTGTACATTTATGAACACAGCTCTAGGAACAACAATAAACTATATCATTTTATTTTTCATTAGAACGAAACATATCTACATGACATGCTTTATAGCCTGCATGTTTAATATTTAAATTGGTAAAATACATACGAGAGTTGGTTGAAAGCCCAGGAAAAAGCTGGTGAGCGAAACGTGAATAAAGACTTCATTTAAAGGTCCCATATTTTGCTTATTTTCAGGTTCATACTTTCACTTCGCTTCCTATATTTGACAATTTACGAGAAAAATGCTTTCATGCCCTAATGTTAAAATAATACATTACTTTATGATACTGCATTACTGCAGCACCTCTCTTCACCCTCTATCTGAATGCTCCGTTTTATGGCACATCTCAAAGGCCCAGTCTGCCTCCGATTGGTCAGCTCTCACAGGCCTGAGCAGACACCAGCCACTGTGCTTTTGGATCAGCTCTGCAGCTGTTTGTTTAAACACACCTTACTGTGGGCAGAGAGCATATCCACATGGTGGCCTTTTTTTCTCTGACGTCACGCTCACGATGATGTCTCTCTGCTGTGTTTCAGGTTGCAAGTCATATAAACGTGTGTGTCAGGGAAGTTAATGGGTTATCCAACATGTTTTATCTTGTATCATGTCCTGACTTGTTATCTTGAATACAGCAGTACAATAATTGAGCTTGCTACCTTGAGTGTAACGTCAGAGAAAAATGGCTGCCCTCTGAGTATGGTTTATTGCTGAGGCCGTTTACTGTATTGTTGTATTGTTGTTGTATCGTTAGCCTGTTTAAAGGCAAAGTTTTAAAAATGGGCAATTCTCCATGACAGTTATCACAGTAGTTTAATTTTAAACATATCTTTCATTTAAATAGTCTTCTTTGTCATTTAATACTAAATACAAATGTGAACTCTTTTACAGATGAAAAAATGCATTGGGGCGGTGTTCTTCAGTGCTGGTCCTGGCCCCCCCTCACCCTGCATCTCTTAGATGTTTACCTGCTCCAGCACACCTGAATCAAATGAATGGGTCTCTGTCAGGCTTCAGCAGAGCTTGATGAAGAGTTGATCATTAGAACAAGGTGTGTTGAAGCAGGGTTACATAACAGGATCAGGATTGAGACACCTTGTATTCGGGTAAATAGACCTTTTTCACAGCAGACATTTTGAATAGTCATTGTAGGAAAAGCCCAGGTGTTGCTAATGATTTTAAAAGTGGCTCAGTTCCATTCAAGTGTCCCAGAAGGCATGTCAGTGTGATAAATACCAGGACACTGAAAGTGAAGCTAAATTAAATTCCATTATTAATTTTATTAATTACACCTGTGTTTTTCCTACTGATTGTCTTAGGCAAAAAAAGGCAACCTACTCTCTGAAGGTGCAAAGTTAAAATAGCTTGAACAACTTGAGAAAACTATCCATGACACCAAGAGTACAGAACAAGCAGGAGTCATAAAAGATAAGCGTGGTGATATTTTATGTTTTTCTCATTAATGAAATAATCCCACACACACCAAAACCAATGATTAATTGATCTTAATAATAATAATAAATATCTCTGTAGCTAAAACTGAACATGTCTAATTCCTCCAATGCTGCTCAGATACTTTTAAAAATAAATGAATAAGCCACACTGTTCCTTCTTCACAATGAACGTGGGCACTGTAATTAATTTTTTAATAATCCCACATACACCGAAATGTGTATCAATTCAAGTGTATTAATTCAGTGCTATTTGTTTCGGCACAGTTATACAGTTCCTGTATAAACAAGCACTAGAGAGAAACCTATATTTTGGCGTTAACAGTAGCCAAACGTACTCATTGTGTTGCTCAGTGAATATGGAGGCTAGTTTGATGACAGAGATACAGAACTTCTTTCCCGCCACTGAGTCCTCAAATGGACCGCTAATTACCAAGTATTTTCATGGGATTTTTCAACAATAAGGAAAATATAAGACATAACCAGCGTTATCCTTTAAGAGCACACATTTTTTTGCAACACTAGTGCCTTTCTGTATAAGAAAGACACAAATGCGCTCCCTAAAACAACAGCGAGTCTGAGGTCAAGTGTCTCGCTTCACACGAGGCTGTTAGATAATTTGTCATCGCTCAAATTATCCGTACCAGTTTCCAGGCACACACTGTACACGGCAAAGCCTCTGAGCTCAGTGTGCGGAGGTCGTCTTGTAGCGACTGTGTGCATTGTTAGAGTGGTGAAGGGTAACGAGTCCCCCCTCCGATCAACACTTCGCATAAAGCTTGGGCGGCTACACAAACAGAAAGGGTACCGCCGTGGGGTCAGAAATGCAGGGCTGAGCAAAGGGTGTACGAGCCCTTTGGCCACGTTGAATGTCAGTGCACACTAACCATTCAGCGTGATTTCCAACTGAGTCATAGGGATGAATCTGCTCCCCGTCTGCATACTACCAGTGTAGTATGAGTTCACTATGTTCCACCATAGTAACTTACAGAGAGAATAACATGTAGAGTCAGTGTCCTAGGACAGCAGAACAAAGATCCTGATCCGGAGACTGTCATGACTGCTGGATTCAAGCAGCTTTATGCATTCTCACACCACTGATGCCCAAACTCCTCGTACACAGTGAGCAACAACTGTCCTCCACAGAAGGGCAGCACAATTAGAAAATCACGTGTTATCTTTCAGGCTCGACTCTTTCATGCTTTTTCAGTGAGTTTAACAGCCTTAAAGGAATAATTTGAAAATCGTCAGGTCTCTTCTTCTTTTATACTCTCCAGTTATATCCAGGCACTGTAGATTACATTTCCACAGTCATCGGTCTTTGTCTTCATACTGAACAAACAGCTCAAGAGTTCTATTTTTAGGTCACTCTGTCAGTCGTTTTGCAAGAAGTTCCCCACCATATTGCACATGCAGTTTTTGCCCTATGAGATCAACTGTGTGTGTTGTGTGTTTGTGTTTAAGCGACTGGCTCAAAGGTACATAACTTCTGCCCAACTTCATAACTTTTTTTTTAAGAAAAGGGCTTTTTAAAACATTTGCTATTGTTACGGAGATAACATTTGATTATCATTGCTTATATTTAGTATAAACATTAATATTGCTGTCCTCCATAACCCTGTGTGAAAACAAGGTAAATGTTTTAAACAACTAATACAATCCAGCATGATGTGAAAACTTTTTAATCCCTTTTTTCTATCAAACAAGATGTGGATTGAGATGTGTTGAACATTAAATAACATGAATCTGTGTGTCCAATATAAAAAAACCCAAATATGTACAAATGACTGTGGAAATGAAACCTACTGCATATAAAATACAAGCGATGAGTATAAGATATCAAAAGACTTGTGATATTCAGAACTATTCCTTTAGTAAATTTTCCTTGTCAAGTGCAAATTCCAGCCGCTCACTGCGCCCCCCTGCTGGGGCCTGGTACCTGCCTGTAACCCGGCATCCAACTCCTGGGTCAACCAGCACTCTCAGCTCAGCTGCAGGTGACACAGAGGGGAGGAGGAGAGAGCCTGTTAGCTAGAAATCTCCTGACAACATCACTGTCTGTCCAAAAGTACAGAGCTGAGAGAGAGAAAATGGTGTGGTGCGGTTAGGAAGTTAGAGTGGTATAATGGACTCGCTCCAATGTCCTGCTTCCTTCAAGTTCCACGGTTCACACAAAGAAGAGTCATTGTCATTCCACCAGGTTCCTCCTAACAATATAAATGCAAATATGTATAAATGAACTCCATAGGAATGGGAGCCAAATGAATATGAATGGGGAGGTGTGATAAGGAGGAAAGAAGCAATGGGTCTAGCTGACTGGCTTCCTTTTAGGAACCTACTGGTTGATTAAAAAATGGAAGCTGTCTAAATATACTGATTGGACTGATAAGAGGAATTGCTTGTATGAAATGTGATGCAAATATTTGGACGCTTGCCTAAAAATAATCAGCAGATGAGCTTTAGATGACAGTTCATGAGACAACAAGTGTTGTTTGAGTTTTAAAGTACGGTACGTTTAGAAATGCAAACATCGAGAGGGTCAGAGGAGACTGACTGAGGAAAGTGAGATAATGTTGATTTAAAGCTCCCGTCATAAAATGCAAACCGGGTGATGTGATTTGACTAATGAGTACATTCTGCAGGAAACAGATAAGAACTCAGTGGTCAAAGTTTTTTTTTCTGTTTTTTTTACCTCCCCGCAGCCTTCCTTTGAGCTGTTGTTCTATCAAGTTTAGCACGAGGAAAGAAACTGGGATTCTGGAGAAAATGACTGAATAATAATTTGACTTACAGTGGAGTTGAATCGCAGGTGACAGATGTTACAGGAGATGATGGGCTTCTTCTTGGGTGGAGCTACACCAAAGGTGTGGTTGATCACTGCCTTCTGCACTGGGTCCATCTACGACAAGAAACATGGCCAAACACACATGCACATTCAAAAACGTGTGAGTCCAGTTTCATGTTTTCTCTCTGCGACCTTACAGTATAATGCCCAGAGAATGCAAACAGACTATTTCAGTAAAGCAGTTAACCAACGATGACTCAAACCATGAGAAGAAATACTGTCAGACAGTTTGAGTTCAGTCTTTGGGATCATTGTCCTCATATGCTGTCATCTCTCAGACTAATAAAGCCGACACAGCCAACGAAGGACTTATGAATAAAAAAAATAATTATTTCTGATATCCACCATCTTACAAAACACATGTGTCACAATGTAATGTAATGCAGAACATTTTCAGCCATTCTAAAAAGAATGTGACTGCCTGTGGTGGAAAAAGTCCTGCATTCAACATTTTACCAAAGTTAATGTACAAACTGCTAAGTAAGGGAGGCCTATATATTATAGCTCCTCTCTCCCACAGCAACACCGCTCCTGAATCGCCTCGCCAGTAGTCCCGCCTTTAATTCTGTGACTTTGTGACATCACATTATGTCACAATGTTCCACATTTGTATTATTTCTGCCGAACGACTACTTTGGCACATGAGAATTGATTTAGCACAGCTGCTCTGCTGTTGGTAGCAGTGCTGGCTCAGGCGTGTTTGAGCTGACCAATCAGAGGAGACTGGTTATTATGGGGAAGGGGCATAATAAAACAGAGCTAAAACAGATTGTTTCAGACAGAGGGGGGTATACAGAGCTGCAGCATTGGACAATTTGAGAAAACTGATGTGAATATAGAACACTAAAGCATGCAAACATATTCTAGTTTCTATTCTAGAGTTTTCAGATAAATGTATTTGAGTAAAAAGTACAATATTTTCCACAGAGATGTAGTGGGTGGAAGTGTGAAGTAGCAGGAAACTGACGTACTGAGATAGTATACGACCTAAGTAAATGTGCTTAGTTATTTCCTACCAATTCAATCATTTACTTTTATTCAAGGCATGCTGAGTTGAGCTGAGTAATCAAAACTTTAATCAGTTAAACCCTTATCGTCAATAAAGATCCAGTTAATCCTAAACTGATTCATACTGAAGGTAAAACGCTTCCGATAACTGTTAACTCACTGCAGCTGGCGTTCATCCATAACAGTCTTTTGAATTAAATACAGTGCATTTCAATTTGTTGTCACGTTGTGTTTATACTGCACTCAAATTTAACTTTAATTGTTTTTATCTTCTCAGTGATGAGTAGTCCCTGAATGAGCACAGATGCACTCTACTACCACCAGCCATCATCAGTCTTTTACAAGTTGTCAGTGCTTGTTTGTGTGATGAAGTGTTAATAATGATCGATGATTGTAAGCTGTGAGTTTGTTTTAGAATAAAATATGAACACATTATAATTCTGACTTCACACATTTTAAATAACCTCCTCTGTTCTGTTTTTTTTTACTCCCTACAGGGCAGCTGTGTTAGATACAGTCATATTTTTAGCATTAAGTGTCAGACAGGAATCTTCTCCCAGCCTCCCACATGCTGGATGAAATTTTGCATGTTCCTCTGACTCATTAAGGGTTAAAGCTACTTGTAGACAGCTAAGCAGCTGCTTCAGATCCAGACAAAATGTGTCTGAGAAGCTTTATATTTGGGTTTATGTCTCAGCAATATTTTTTTTTACCACTGATTTCAGTCAAGTTATTTTAAGATAATTATATTTTCCTTTACTTATTTGAGGACGTCACTTTGCGCCCTGGGAAATAATGATGAACATTCCTCACAATTCTTTATCATTGTATAGACAAAAATATTAATCTATAAATCACTACAATAACTGAGTTGGAGCCATAGTTCAGGTTGACAGCTTGTGTTGCAGATAGCACAAGCTATTATTTTTCCATTTTGTAATTCAAAATGCTTGCAATGCACCATTTTAGCTTCTCTTTGTCTTTCTAAAATATATGCAATCCTGCTGCCAAGTTGACGATAACTTGGACACTATCCAAGTTGTGGATGGTACCTGTTCCTATAACGGATCAAGGATTTAAAGGATTGTGAGGGCCAACTGATAATAAATACACGAGGGACAAATATGTAGCTGCATCAGCTTTTAGGGTAACTCCAGGTAAATGCTGATTGTTATCACTTTTTATAATCTGAGCTTTAGTTTTGTCGCGGTTTCCTTTTTGACTAGACTTCTTCTTAACATGCCATTTGAGGCTGTCTGGGCTTTGATTTGTATTTGGCAAGTTTTGAACACCGAGCATACTCACACAGACGAATGTTAGCCTAGTTATCTAGTCAACCTTGACAAGCTACAGGCCTTGAATCAACCCCATCAACCAAATAAGTGGACTTACTGTAAGTAACAGATCCCATGTGATGTTAGAAATGATGCCTGACCCCAAGTGGACCTGACGGCAGCAACTGACACACTCAATCAAGTCCAACTTAACTTGAATTTTTATGTTAGAATTGAATACAGGATCTCAGATCAGAAGTGATTTTTTTTATATACATATCTTAGACATATATTCCACCAGCAAAGAAGTGACAGGAAACAAGGGGAGAAAAACATTTACTGTGACAACCTGCTGTTTGTTTGGTATCCATGGGATACATATCAAGTCAAAAAGAATATCTGTGAGTATGAGATGTACTGAAGAGGTTAAACCAGTTTTTAACCAAGTCTGATGTTACCAAAACACTGGACAATCTTTCCTCGTTTTAGGAGAGGAGATTGCATCGTTGTGTTTGGGGCTGCAAAATGGAAATGTGACATCATACCGTGTTGAAATTGGGGAAGAGGCTGAGCGGCGAGGAGCTGTTGACCCTGAGCGGCAGGAAGTGCTCCAGCTGGGCATGAGTCTGCGGCTGGAGGGGTCGACCCGGCAGAGGCAGGGAGCCCAGGAGTGGGTGGACCTGGCTCTGGGAGAGGGCACCTACAGCAGGGATGATCACATTTCAGTAAACATCTCATTGCTACAACTGTTTCCTTGAAGTCCTGTGAGGATTTACCATCTTTGACACATTTGTGGATTTGGAGAGAGATCCTTTTTCAGCTGAGGCCACCAAAGCTGCACATCCTTATACACACACAGGGATGAAGACGGAGTCTGACATCAAGACCCATTCCTGCAGTTAATGATTCACTCTGTAAAGCCTTAATGACTTCAGTAATAGCAGGGGATAAATGATGAGAGGCTTTGTTCGGCCTTTTCCTGCTTTACAATTCCATAGTTTATCTTGACGAATGACTCTGGCCTTTCAACACAGCGTGATAATGTTCCTCAAATCCTGCAAATGGTCAGTCAACATAAAGACGAATGAATTGTAGGGAGTATTTAAGGCATAATGTGACCGATAGTGCAAACATATATATTTG
Source organism: Diplodus sargus (assembly GCA_903131615.1). Taxonomy (NCBI): domain Eukaryota; kingdom Metazoa; phylum Chordata; class Actinopteri; order Spariformes; family Sparidae; genus Diplodus; species Diplodus sargus. The sequence continues at coordinate 3,678,216 of CAEMYA010000238.1, read as the reverse complement.
TTAGCATTTCACTGCTCACCAATTTTCTGTCTTCTTGCATATTTCACCTCCAGTGTTTGTGTTGACAAACCCCCACAGCAATTTCATCATCATGCTTTGCTCCAAAAATCTCCTTCCATATGATCTTTCATCTCATCAAGCTTAATTTTGGTTGACCCGAATGCTTTCAGACTGCTCATGCTTTAAAGAGCATCACAGCACTGACCTTTGTCTAGACCCAAAGTAAACATTAGTGCACTCACATTAAAATGCACAGTTCTCTTACATAAGCATGGTGATTACAGGATGTTTGTAATGCCGGTATGCTGAAATAAGTCCTGATGTTTGTTACGTTGAAAGGTCACATGTAAATGACAGAATACAAATTAAATGTATTATTTAATCAATTTAATTAATGTTCGAATCAAATGTACAACAAGTGATGATTGACTTTCACAAGGGCAGTTCCTTTAGACAGCCATTACATATTTAGCAACAGGAAGGTTAATTTTAAATTAATATTGAAGTGGTTGTTGAGGATTTACATACAGTGTGTATACATGCATCTTTATTTTCAGATTGTGACAGTAAAGAAATGTCAGGAAACAAAAGCTCCAGGGGATGCCACAGCTCCTGGTCAGCATCTTAAGCACATGAATCCTCAAGATCCAAACATTTCCTTTAATTTTTATAAAACAAGACCTTGTTTTGACAGCTAGTTATGGTCTGCGTGTAATCATAGCCATTCAATTGCATCTACATTCCTTCATTATATCTCTCTTAAGTAGTTTTCAGTGCTCAAGTTACTCAAATTTCTACTTTCCCACAACTTGTCTTCTAGTAAGTTGCGGCACACCAACTTATTCTCACTATGGTTTGACTACTTCTAAGTAAGTATATGGACACATTTTAGTTTTGAGGTTTTGAGGTCAATAGAAAGAACACAATGTGCGATGGAAAACCAGACACATTGCAAGTAGCCTACTCTTTTTCGTTCTCATACAATGCAATATGTTTTTCCTCTGTTTGAAAGACTTGGCTGGCCTTGATATGGATCTAAATTTGCGGTTATTGAGGGTGGAAGGGAGGTTTGGCCTTAGCGGGACGGAAAATGTCGAAAGGGGTTTGATGAGATGGCTGAAAGGACCGTTGGCTGGTAGGAGGAATCTTCTGCACAGTAAAACTCAATGAACTCACTAACTTTGGATTTAGGAAAGACACTTAAGGAACCAACAATGTGCGTGTAAATCTCCTTCTGGGTTACGATAACATCTGAAATGAAGAGGTTTTTTTTATTACAGCATCAAAGCAAAGATTATCTCAAAGTGTATTGCTCATGAGCACCTGGGCATTTTCTCCAAATACTGCAGAATCAGTCAGTAGACTCAATGTTAAAGCTGGAGTCTAACGAGTATATTTTAATGCAACTGTAAATCACAGCAACAGGAGAGCAATTTTCCTTCACCTCTGGATTTCAGGTTTTATCTTTGGGGATGATGCAGCTTGGAAAGTCTTTAAGCATTAGCATGTTTTCACTTATCTAAACCCATATTCAAAATGCTTTTTAAAGCCTGAGCAGAGGCAGAGCTGAGAATAGGAAAAAAAAAACTAAAAAAAAACAAGCCTTGCAGATTCAAAACATACTCAAAGATGTTTTGTGAACAGCACTGCAGAGGCAATACTTCTGTACAGGGGCATGATTTCAGGAGTCACATGAAAAACAAGTCAAAGAGATTAAAGAGGTGGAGTTTTTACGCGCAGGTGACCCAGTGTTTACTTTAAGCAACAACTAACAGAGCAGCAGTAGCATTTGATGCAACGCATCACAGCGTGCCATGTGATCTTGTTTTATCAGCGCCTGCAGCTACAAAATGCCTCTGGGTACTGTTTTCTGGCAGTGAAAATGACAAGGCCTGCCAGCATTTGTTTTAAATCTGTTTCAAAGTAATCAAAACAGGATCCTTATATGGAAGTGAATTATGAAAATACAGTTGGGAATATCAAACAAGTTTACAGCCTTGCTAGCTGCTCTGTGAGTCTAACCCTGACCCAAAATCCAGTAGTTTGAAAGCCACGTTACCCCTGCTGCCATCTCTAGAGCCACGCTGCTGGCCTAAAGTTGTCGATCCGTCAAATTGAAATTTCACGTACTGGGAATCAGGCGCGTTGTTAGACCTGGGCATTCGGGGCTATAGCCCCGGATGTTTGGGAACAGCCAACTGCTAGCAAAGCCATGGCCTCGACTTCTGCAGGAGGTCCCGCACCACCCAAACAACAAAAGCTGGACTTCGGTGCAAAACAAGTAAGCAGGGGAGAGTTGAAGAAGTTGGTCGGGCGGTATGTTGTAGAGGAAATGCTGCACTTAAACGCGGTTGACTCGCCCTCGTTTCATGCCATAATAAACAAGAGCCCTACTACTATCAATGCCGTGCTTGGTGATACTGTTAAAAATGCACGTCCAATAAAGTGAGTACTGGCAAAACCAGCTGTCATTTTTATGTTGAGGCGCCGGGGGTGTTGTCGGCAGCTGCTGAATGTAACTTATAAAGTAACTTGTAATCTAACTTAGTTACTTTTAAAAACAAGTAATCAGTAAAGTAACTAAGTTAGGGAGTAATCAGTTATCAGATTTTTTCAAGGCAACAGAGGCAACACTGTCTGCGGGGCTAAAGCCAAGCAAGCAAGATGTTTTGCACTCCTAGCGACGCCCCTGCTAGGAATCAAACCACAAAAAACAAAAAGAAAAAAGATAAACAACTAGAAACCTTCATCCCCCTCAGATCATCGACAGACTGACCAACCAAATTACTCCGACACACCAGTGAGGGATTAACCTCAAACCACAGAGACACAAAACTTAACAACTAATGCCACCTGCCTGGAACGCAAACACAAAGAAAAGTGAATGTCCATCTGATTCGTTGCGGATCAACACTGGCTGTTACATTTCTTAAGAGACAGATGTGACCAAAAATACAGCGACACAGAAGGGACAAACCAGTCACCAAAACAGACAAAAGACAACAGAGTACAAACAAGACAGCCTATTAGAAAATCACTGGAAAACTGAAAAAAATGAGGGACAGTCGGTGCTTAAAGTAACTCACCATCAACCTAAAGTTGTTCCACCCTAATCTTCATTATATACACATTACATTACTTCTTGCCTTGTTTTAGCACTGTTTATTCCATCTATTAAGTGACCTACAGGCACTCCAGCATACCATGCACAATTTGAATTTCAAATGCGAGGAAGGATTGAAGTTGAATATGACTGTTTACTTCATCCTGCATGTGTAATGTGCACCACAAGATCTCCCTGGAAAACACACATACACAAAAACACACAGACGAGACACGTGTTTACTAATCTGATTTTGTTTTTGATAAATTCCAATTTCATTTAAACGCTCCACCAGGACTGTTCATCTACCGCCGTTGCCAATAAAGTGTATTGAATTGCGTTACACTGAATTGAGAGCAAGTGACAGAGTAGCGAGAAATGAGAGAAAGTGAAAGAGAGACAACCACAGGCAGAGGAGAGACCGTGTTTTCTCTCTCTCCGCTAGGCCGATGTGCTTAATCTGCCTGTCAGTATGACTTTTGGGGACATTGATTCCCTCTCCTACACAAATCTGAAATTGATCTCATTAATCTCCCACGCATATATTCAGAAAACACACCAGGGCGAGACGTTTAATTAACAGCATTTTGCGCTGAACAAACTAGAAACCGCCGTCATCTGTGAGCGCTGGTAACAGATCAGACAACGAGAGGAAGGCGCTCGTGTCGGGACTCTTCCTTTCAAGTCGCCCATCTCGTTTCTGTCCAGAAAGTGTCACAAAAGCTTAAAGATGGACTAAAGCCGTGGTTATATTAGTTTCATCGTGCTGGGAACGTGTTAGCCAGCAGGCCTTGATTAGTTTTTATAAATAGTCACTCATCACATTAGAGCTTCATGAACTCGAATTCATGAACATAATTACAGTACCGAGAACTTAAAATAAAAAGTCTGAGATGGATTTGGTTAATCATTGAAGATATAAAAGTAACCTCACACACAAGAGGGGGGACAGCAAAACTACTACACAGTTAACCGTTAGCTACGCCACAGCGCCAATAACAGATTTTATTTTCCAATATCCAACTATTGGATTCTCTAAAACACAATGTATATATAAATAAATATATGTATGTTTTGTTTTGAATTAGCGCTGGCTAGCTTTCTATATTTTTAGGGTTTGTTGTTTCCGACAACGGAGCATTAATATGAACTCAGTTTGGAGCTAACTGAATGACCAGGTGTCTCTGAGAAACACTCAGCTAGGTAAATGACGAAAAAATATTTTTGGGTGTTTGTGCTAGAGGCAGAGAACAGAGAAACTAGTGTAGTTAAGTGTTGTGGATTTGTAGCTGCACGAGGAAACCGCCAATGTCGTTTTGTTGGTTTGTTAGCAAAATTACGCAAAAACTGCTGTATGGAATTCCATTGAACTTGGATAGAGGATGGGCTTATTTTTCAAACAGTATAGTTTAACACCAACAGTAAATGTTTTTTGGGATGAGGACTAAGTGTTGTGTTTTCCAAACATAACAGTATCTCAGATAATGTTGACTGGGGCGTAACCCTCCAATAAAGAGCACAACAGAACAGTTAATGTTATCCTTTAATAGCATCCAGAAAAGGAAATAACATATTAACATGAACAATGCCTGTTAATTTGTAACCCCACAAACTAATGCATAGTTAGTTAAAGATATGTTTCTTGAAGTAATGCACAATTTCACTGGCGAGTTAGCCAGACATGCTAGCATATGCAGGTTAGAGCAGTAAAACACTGTTTAAGTCATCATCCTTCTGCTCCTTGCAGGAGGTTAGCAAACAGTGAATTGAGCAAACAGCTGTGCTCACGTCAATTTTGATTTTCCTCTTCACTCATGCTGCTATAAAAGTTATTTCACCTCTTCAAAAATGGACCAGTTCCTGCTCACTAATCTGTATTCACTTCCCTTTTCTAAGCAGGAAGATAGCTTCTTCACGGAGGCTGGAAGTGTAGGTCACAGCAGCCAACCTTGCCTTATTGAGAAGGGATAAAAGATTATGAGCTGCAGAAATTATAGCACCTTGAAAAAACTGGGGGAAAAGCTTAATCTCTATTATTTCCAGGATTAGTCTCTGGGTGACTCAACATCACAGCAATCACAGAGGGAAGGAAATGGCATCTTTTCATGAAGGGTGGAAAAAAAGAGGGGGGATGAGAGGCTTTCATCGCGGCGAATCAGAGCGAAAGCATCAGAGGAAAGGCTGCCTCGGCTCCTTTCATGGTGAATGCATTTGCCGGGATCATCTATCGGAGCCAGATTCTCCGTCTTCAGTTTGAACCAACATGGCGCTGTGGAGGCACGCTCTCCTTTCTGACACCCACTAACATCCCCTGATGAGCCTCTCTGTTTGGTGTTAATGCTTTGTGACATTAACAATTGAATCATTTTTCTTCATCTCACTGAATTTTAACGTGAAAGGCATTTAACTTATTTTGCTACTATTACCACTAAAGTGTGTTTAATGAATTATGCATCTCTGGAGAGCGATTTAAGCACAAGAGCAAATTCAGTCGGAGTGACGGAGACCAGAGACATTGTGGTGTAAGTATAATCTATGGCAAGAGACAGTGCAGATGGAAAACTGGAGGAAAATGCAGATTTTTTTGCTCCTGAGGGACATGCTCTGGCCCGACTCACAGGTTTAAGAATAAAAATTAGGCTCAAACTTAGTTTAATTCACTCAAGCCTCAAGATTCAACTTATTTTTTTATCTTTTCTCTCTAAATGAAGCAAATGTATGCAACCACGTGGTGTGAAGCCCATCATTGCTTACTGTGCATCACCAAAAGAGCCACTTTTCAGGACAACAAGCCCTGGTTCCAGCTTTGGAATGATGCAATTTTTGGATAAATAAATGGATTTGCAACTCAAGTTAAAGCAACATTATGCAACATTTTTACCATTTAACATTTATATTCTTATCTCAAATTTTTCTAATCTATCTTGTTCGCAAAAATATAGTCTACTGTCAACAGATGGCTTAAATACAACTTTAGAAGCCACAAAACTGCTAATGTGAATATATAATATCTGGTGTTGACACGAGGGCATCCACACACCATCAATCTAAATCTGGGCCCATGGTGTCACAGTAACCATCTGTGTTCGCACAGAAGTAAAGCTTCAGAGTACAAGACATTTTAAAACTCGCCCTGGTTAATATTTATGTTCATAAAACACATTATTTAGGACGTAATGAGTATTCTGGGCACTTTGAATATTTAGTTTCTACTGCTGTAGTGTTGTTACATTTGCGGCATCAGACATCATTTTAAATCAACAGAACTATTTAGTATACGGCATCTATGTCTGCTTTTCTATTAATATTCACCTCTAGTGCACAGTGTGTTCTATAGGTGCGTATCAGAAAGCCCCATTCACTCTATCTTTAACGAGCAGTAATCTTTCTATTTGCAGAAACGGTCGCAACAAACACTGTAATGGAATAGGCAGGATTAAGCAGCGGGGAGTGTGGAGCTGAAATACTAAAATGTGGCTGCCTCTTCTGACAGTGACTTGCTGTTAAGCCTGCAAAACACATCGTCAAATAATGAAAATTGAATGGTATGTTTTCCACTTCATAATAGCATGAGGCACACAGCTTTCTGAGTCATAAAACAGAAGTGGTTAGTGCACTGCGCTTTTGCAGTAATGATGATGCCATTCATTGCTTACACAACAGGCAGAGAACGAGGCATTTATGATGAGCTCTGGAGGATGAATTAGCATCCATTAAAACTGCCATTGACAGCTCCGGTTAGCTCCCTCCACTGGAAACAAAACGGCGGAGAGTGAAGGCCTAATTTCCATGATGGCTTAAAACGCTGCCCCCGCCTTGCACTGTGTGGTCTTTAAATAAATCATCTTTATTGTGACAAAGTACATTTAGGCCACGACTGGCGGCCAACAGGCAAATTCTCCCGCTGGCTGTCACTGTCTATTTAAACTCACACAGCCGCAGCTGGCAGAGCCGGCGGCTTCATGAGAATTTCTACCTGCAGGGAAGCATCCAGCCCAGATCGCGCTCCCCGCGGTAATCTGTCCTATTTTCAACTGGAGCGCTATGGGCCCGTTTTCACCCCGGGGTCCGTACACTTCTATTGAATTTGTTCAAGGTGAAACGCAGGATGAGTGTCCTCTGGTCAAAGAAAAATCGCAGGATACAGTGATCACTGTGGACATTAGCTGCAGCAGCTCTTATAGTAATGTCCACACAGGAGAATTAAAGAATCATTTTCAAAGCAGATAAGCATGGAATGTTACACACATCCCTTTACTGGAACTTTTTATTTACATTATTACAGAGGTTCCACTATGGTTCAAACTTAGTCTTTTCTAAAAACTGGCACCAAATTCTGTTTATTAACTGCCCTGTCTGGTACATTAAGAAATTAATGGTCTGATGCATCATTTGAGTTCTCCCATTTCTGTACTTTGCTTACATCGAAGACTTTGTCCTTTAAAAACAGGTAAACACAAAAACCTAAATCAATACACGTGATGTGCTTGGCCATTAACATTTTGTATTCTAATATGTTTTGCATCATGGCCATAAAAGATAAACAAACACTAAGAGATAACACCGATCTGCGGGGAAATGAGCATTTATCCATTATCAGTGCGGCACAGATAGAGCAGCGTTTGTTGGGTTTTGTTTCTTTTACCGACCCGCTGCCCTTCCATAGCGCTCTGCACGTCTGTATCAAGCACTCTTAAAATTAACTGCCACCATCTGCTTGAATTGAGATAAGCCTGAGTCCAATCAGACTCGCTGAAAGGCAGTCAGCAGATGTGCGGCACATACTTATTGATATTTAAAGTCTGCTGCAGCTTTATCCGCCCCATGAACTTAGTAATTAGCAGCTTTCTGTCTCGATGCTCCTCTCCGGCTGTGTGCCTGGTGGAGGGAGTTTGAAGGATCTTCCATTAGCGGCTTCAGAGATCAGAGTCACGGGATCTCTGCTCACCGGTGCATCTCTAAAGATGTTTATCAGGGATGCATTAAAGGAGATGAACAGCCATCAGCACATTTATTGGAGAGGGCAGGAAGAGTATGTTCAGGGCTCAAGAGTGTCAAACCCGACATTCTGGAGATGCTGCTGTCTGTCAGATGACCGGTCACTAAACCCCTCCCCCTGGAACAGCGATGGTCCAACCATAGCTTAGGCACAGCAGGCCTGTTCAGCATATAAAAGGTCCAGAGAAGCTTGTATGTTTTTCAGCCTTTCTTAAAACAAAACTAACGAATGGAATGGATTAAAAAAATGTCTTCATCTGTTCTTTTTGGGAATAACGCTGATCCTAAATAAATCACGTTGCACATTGGTTAAAAACACCCATCTTAACTACAAGGGGGAAGTCTGTGTGAGCTGACCTCATCATGCACACACCCTGACAGTGTATTGCATGAATCATAACAGAAAGCACTTGAACATTTTGGGCAATGTCATGTCTCCTGGCAGCCGCATATTTCAGCAGGTTTGCATTTCCTGCTTGATTTTCAAGGCACGTCGTCAGATTTGGAAGGAACAATATTTTCATTCAAGTCAGCATTTCAGCAAATACCAAAACGTGAATGCATTTTGCTGACAGAATGTGTAGTTTGAGTGTGTGTGTGCATTCATTTGAGTATCTTGAATTAAAGCATGTGCAGCATTTGAGCCGTTTAAGAGTTCTCTCTAACAATTGCCCTCAATCGTTTGTCATCACTGCAAAGAGAGATTAATTCTCTAGAAGGCGATCACGCACAGCAACCAGCAGGAGGTAGAAATACGGAATAAGCCAGCCTCATGCATGTCCAAAGTTAGAAATAGTCCACTTTTCCTCAAAGTTTATGTAGACAGCGGGGTTCAGACAGAAGCAGAGCCACCGGCTAACAGCTCCTGTTTGAAGGACATGGAAGGAGTATCAGTGCCAGTGTCCTCCAGAGTCTGTTCCCCAAAGGTGATGACACAGAAATAAACTGCTTCAACAGAACAAATTGTCATTTTGCCAGAGTGCTGGATCCCATTTAGACTGTGTGTTTAGTTGTGTTGTTGAAAAGGATATCATTTCTTCATATCACAGAATGTCTCTCAGGGGGACTCTGACAGGAAAGTGCAAATGAAAACCAAACAGAGATGTGAGACAGTAGCACTCTGTTGTTGGCTAAAAAAACGTACTGATTCACTTCTCCCTCTCTTCTGGTGGTTGAATGTGCTCAGTAAATCTGATGATAACCAAACTGTGATTATGTAGAAACTCAGGCTGGATGGTGGCACTACATTAATCCTCCACAAGTATCCATGAGCAAATTTAATGAAAATGTGGCGTTAGAAGCCTAATTATGATGCAACATCTGAAAATTTGATCAAATCGTGGTGCTAAACACAACCTGTCCATACCAAATTTTGTGACAATCTCTCTGTTAAGTATTTTTATGGAAGCAAAATCCTAAAATGATTAGGGGTGCAATGATAAATTGATCACTTAGCAGTCGGCCAGCCTTTTCCTCTCGCTATGGCCCTACTGAACTGATACAATATCGTATCCTGATGAAGCTGGTAATTCACTCCCCTAGAAATGATCGAGTTCAGCAGCCTAATTTTCCCAGATATAAACCAGTAGATAGAAAAAAGAAAATCTCAAACTCACACATCCTCTGGGCCGACATTAGTGACTAACAATTCCCCAGTATGCACTCGTCCAAGGGTTTTAACTCTGGAAGTTTAAATTGGAGAGAGAAAACATAAAAGCAAAATTAAAGGTGCAAGCAGCAATGAACGGGCCCCCGCAGTCCACACGCGTCGGGGCATGCTGCTGTCGGGGCGTGCCGTGTACCCGGGACCATTGCCCAATTATTGCGTATGCATGTCTTAACTGTCCGTGACTTAAATGTCATTTCCTGTGTCCAACATGTGGTGCTGTGACTATGACTGTATATTTGGCCTATGTGTTCAGGGCTGGACTGTTATGAAACGTGAAGTTTGGTCCAGAAACAAATGAGGAAGCCGTTCCTTTATAATTTGATTGCCTGCTCCTGACAGTATTAAATACTGTGCGCTGAAGTCAGAAGAACTCCCTGCAATCTACATAAATACAAAATGGACTAGAGGTGAAAAAATTCCTCCAAGGAATTTGTGGTGAGTTACGTTTTGATTATTTATTGGCAGTGACGAATGTAAACGCATGTAAATAGGATGTTTGTCCGAAGCATGAAAATGGATTGCACCATGACATCCACCATGTCTGACGTAGCCGAAATCTGTAGGAGGAGTTCGTTAAAGTACTAGGCAATGGATGACAATGGGGTTGAAATGGGAACTTTGAATGAAAATGCTCGACTTCCTGTTGGAGTGACAGTTTGGTACCCCCGATGTTTTTTGTGCATCTGGTCATGATACATGTGCAATTGTGCATACCGAATGTCGTTCATGTATGTGCATGTAGGAGGCGGGGCTTGGATTTGTAATATTCCAGGGGGCACTATAGAGACGAACACTGTTCGTCAGCTATCGTCAGGAGGGCATTGGCAATAATTGTGCCAAGTTTTGGTGCTAATCCGACCTACCGATGTGGAGATATAAAATACTTCAATTTAAAGGGCGCCACCTCATGGTAATCGACCACATTTTTGCACAGAGCCTAAGTGGCTCATGGGGAAGTAGTTACCCGAGTTTCATGTCATTCAGACACACCAGTGTCAAGATATGCAAGACTCCTGTTTTGAGCAAAATCTGCATTTAATGGTTATTTAAAAAAACTGAGTATTGTTTGGAATATCAAAATTATTTTAATAACTATTTGTCGGGAGGGTCCACAGATGTTATATGCAAAGTTTAGTAAAAATTAGTGAAATCACCTGGGAGGAGTTCAAAAAAGTAGAATTTGTGAAAAAAAAAACAGTAGGCGGAAATGGGCATGGCCTATATCAGGACATTCGCCAGAATTCAGGGAACACGTGGATATAAGGTTTTTGAATGTGCGACAGTGTATTGGAGTTATGAGCCAAAGTGCACTTTCCTTTGTTATAGCGCCACCTAGTGGTGGAAATTCACAACGACAATAGACAAACATTTTTCAGCAGGTGTGAGCTACATTCTAAGTTTGGTGAGTTTTGGGGTATGTTCAAGCAGTGAAAAATGCAATAATTTGGGACAAAAAAGTCGTCACTACAACAACAAGGGAGGTCAAGACCTAAATGTCCCACAACTAGAAACTAAATATAAAAAGGTATGTGCTCCATCATATTAGATATGTTACGATCACAGGATGGGATATGGAAAGACAAGCAGCCAATTCAATGTGCCAATCAAACGCAGAGAATCTTTATAAACATATACAACACAAAAACTAAGCAAATAAATCGCAAAATTAGAAACTGGGGTCGTCTGCATTTACAGTCAGGCAGCGTTCTCTCCTCGTTAGTGGAGGCAGGAGTGGAAAGGTAGCATTATACAGTCTGTCTGCTGTTGACATGAAAGAGTCGCTCAGACACCCCATCTTGCACCTTGAGAGGATGGGGGTTGTTTGTTTAAGCTTCAGTTTATCCTCCCTTCTGTTTCTAACTTCATGCTGCACAGGTTTTGTTCATTTGTCCAACATGACTCTGATTCTCCAGCAAACCACCACGAAGATGAGGGCACAGGGCTACAACTGTTAGAGTTTGTGAAGCAGTCTGTTGAATGCACTGAAGCTCTTAAGTTGTGCTCAGACAGAATTTAAAATGAACTTTAGAGGCGGCTTGGGTGCACAAGAAGTCAGTGGAGTCAGGGCAAGTGGATGCAAAAATCAGATGTGGTGGTGTGACCTAAAAGATTTTCCAACTAGAGTTATTTTCAAATGATACACATAACACACATCAAGATGCAACTGGGCTTCCTCGTTTTCATAAAATCTACATAGATGCTTATTGTTTAACATGTTAAGTTACTTGTAGGAACAGTAACAGTACACAGTACATGTGTGTTTGTACGTTTAATGCCAAATGTTTAAGACAAATTTATACTAAGGTAGACACTAAAGGCTCATTTTCAATCTTATATTTAACTGCTAAAAATAATTAAGTTTTCAGGTTATTAAAA
>CAEMYA010000238.1:3635421-3665075 GCA_903131615.1 Diplodus sargus | reverse complement strand
TTATTACTTGGAGAAATTAAGAATCTACTTGGAACAGTGACACAGCAGGAGATGCAATCTGTAACACATTGAACGAAACCCTGAGGTGTCCTCACTATGTTGCCAACAGACCCCTGAGATTACCCTCTCACAGGCCCAGTGACACTGTCCTGATGATGAACTGTACAAGATCTCTGGTTACCAGATATCTTGAGGCTGCATGAGCTCCTGGCACATCCAGAATGTAATAGAAATCCATGGCATGTGTCTAAACCATTAAAATAACTTAATGTAGTTGGTCTTGGCATGCAGCTCCTTTCCCAGGACACATTTGGAAAAAAAAATGCCCTCGTTCTGATGCAGGATGTGAGTCACTGTGAGCTTGTACAACTAGAAGTCTGATTTTGAAGAGAAAATCACTGCATAAACCTTCATCTTCTTACAGTTCTTGACATTTTTTTAACCTCAATTATGCCACTAGAAAAATGCTTCATACCGATTTGCATAAAACAGCTCAAACATATCCGGCTCTCCAAGTGTGAGATGTTCACAAAATCATCCAAATCAAAGCAAATATTTTTGAAAATCAACTCATTTCACGAGGATAAATCTGATGCTACTGTTTTTATTATATTTATAAATTATAAATGTTAAAGCTAGGGTTGGTAAGCTTTTTAGAAGCATTTTAGTTACACTTTACACACCTTAAACATCACTAATCAGAACATAAATAAAATAAGGTTTCTGTGTTTAATAGGCCCATCAATCAACTGTAAGGTATACTGCTAGAGCTATTAGCTAGCATGTTACACAAGAATAGCAAAATAAGATGCCAACATGCTAGCTTGACAGCGATAAGTAATAACAGCCATATTTGTTATGTTATTTACATTCATCATGATAATGTTAGGTGTTTGTTACATGTGAGTGAGACATGAAGTAGCTGGATATTGTTAGCGATGACCATGTAATGTTAGCACAAAGCACACAATCACAGCTTTAGCTGTAGCTGCTGGGCTGGTTGGCCTTTGCAGACTAAAGTATGTTCAAGGTGGCTATGTAGCCTGTGTTTATGTGATTGTCACATTTAACAGAGACATTAATTTCTGTATTTGTGGACTAGAAAAAGGCTAAGAGAGCTCGTATAATGTAGCAAGCTAGCTGCTCACACAGAATTCCCCACTAGCCGGTGAAGGCTCGGGTGCAGTCAGTGAAGCCTGGCAGGGCGTATCATGTGCTTTGAGGAAGGCCTGTAAGATTTGATACTTCTAAGTATCCAGTCCTGCATGTATGCATGTTTTCTACAATCTTACCTTCCCTAGCTTTAAGAAACAGCTCAAGCCACAAAGGTTGACCTTGGAGTCTTCATGGTCTTCATCATTATTAGCCACTAGGGAGGTGAAACGTGTGTCTACTTGTAAAAATCACAATGCAGGGACAGTAATCTCTTTCCACAGGATGATTATTCTCCTCCCATATGGGAGCAAAACTTCCACAAGGGCTAACATAACATTCTGGGGCTAAAATGTGTGTTTTTTTAGTATTATATTAATCTGAGTGTTGGGTTCAGCACACAGTACATGCTTTGGATAGGGCAAAGCATACAGAGAATGTAAGTCAATACAATGTCCTCATAGTGATAGAGACAAGTGTGTGTGTGTCTGTGTGCCCTGAACTCCTGCAGTCATTACCAGTCAGGCTAATCAAACTCACACTGTCAAACACTCTACAATGACTGATTGGGGCTGTCAGTCCCTGTTAGCGGTGTAGGGGTAAAGGAGGGCATGTTTTGATGCAAGCCTCTACAGCGCCAGCCATATTTAGAGAAGATACCACATTTATCCATTCATATTGTATGCATACAGTATACTGAATTAAAATGGGTTAAAAAAGACTTTTAAAAAATTTGGTTGCGTATCGAACAGCCAGCAGCCACAGATGCAACATTGTCACCAGTGCAAATTGCGGAGAAGCTGACCTGACTTTCCTTATGGCATATGCCATATATGGGCAGAGTCAAAATAATTTGTTACAAATTCCACATCATTGTTATTCTTTCCCTCTATTTATCACTGATATTACCAGAGCCCGTCTATTAGCCTGTTGTTTAGTACCATTGCAGAGTTTATAGTAGTTAGTTATTATGGATATACAGGGTTTCTTTGGAAAAAAACACAGCCAGAGCAAGAAGACGTGGAGAGTGAGACATCATCTAATCTACTCTAATCTGATCACTTCTGTTCAGTAACGAGTAATCTAACGCATCAATATTTCCAAACCAGTAATCAGATTAAAGTTACTTATTCAAGTCACTTTTTGTCATTATACTTAGTGAAAATATGTATTTTTGCTTTCTTCTTGCGTCTCGGGGGGTGATGTCACGAATGCGCCAAGTCACGTTTTTGAGCATGAGGACAACTCACGTGTAGCACAGCACAGCGAGACAAACACAAACAACAATGGAGGGAGGAAAGAGATGCGTGTTTTCTGCCTGGAAAAACAGTTGTTTATTTATTATTTTGAGTTCGTTTCAGCTAAAGATGTTAGGGGAGAGTTGAAGAAGTTGGTCAGGTGGTATGTTGTAGAGGAAATGCTGCACTTAAACACGGTTGACTCGGCCTCGTTTAGTGCCATAATAAACAAGATCCCTATTACTATCAATGCCGTGCTTGGCGTTACTGTTAAAAATGCAGCTGCATTTTTAATCAAACTTAGTTACTTTTAAAAACAAGTAATCAGTAAAGTAACAAAGTTACTTTTTAAAAGAGTAATCAGTAATCAGATTACTTTTTCAAGGTAACTGAGGCAACACTGTCAACACTGCACTCCTAGCGACGTCCCTTGGCAAACCCAAAAAGTCTGGGGGAGGGGGGCTTGGTAATGTTGACACACCATGAAAATATGGCCCCATGGCATTCATAAATATCCAACCTAATATTCACCGACACAATCTGCACTGAACTTTAAAACTTCACACTGGTGTTTCAGACACTGCTGTGGCACAAATAAAATGATCTCACTGGCACCGGGGAACAGAGTCAAGGCACAGTATCCTAATTGGATTTGTTCTCCAAGATAATCTGCACTATCTGTATTGCAATTAAAACCGTACTGCGCCATACTCATTACCCTACAATTAGAATAATGACTCATTAACGCTGCTGGAGAGTGAATCAAACCCCAACAGGAAAATTAATGGACCCATCGAAACCGGCTGATGAACTTCTGTCTCCTCAAACATTTTGAAAACTTTTACAGACCCTAACAAGGAAACAAGGACTTCTCTGTCTCTCTCATCCCCTCAGAGCACAGAATAATGTCTTGCATGATGGCTCATAATGTCACTCTTAAATCTAATATTATAGGTAGCTAAAAACTGATTTAGAGGTAAATGGATAACTGCTTCAGTCACACACAGAAAGGTTTTATTTTTTCCACTGTATTACATCATTTCCTGCTGTACTCTTATCTGTAGTTTTCAACTTTTGTCACACAGACGATTTACTTTATTATGCATATTTCAGGTAGAAATGAATTCTCATCATGTTGGGACTGTGTCCTGTTTTATTTTGTAAGGTTCATCCTCGTGTCATGCTATGTTACTTCCTGTCTTTGTCTGCTTTTCCTTCCCTTGCACCTGTCCCTTGTGTATTTACAGTACACAACAGTCTTGTGTTTGTGTCGGTGTTTGTTTCATGTGTTTAATCTGAGTTCAACACATGTCATTCAGTTTGTATTTGGTGTAGTTTTGGTTTTTGTTATGTTTTATTTTTTTTTTCTGTAGTTCTTGATTTTTCCTTCTGTTGTGGTCTAAATTTTTGCGGCCATTGGCAAAGGCTTTATAGCTGAAGATTAGAAAACAGTGGCTACAGATACCAATGAAAAAAAGTCTCTTTTAGATACTGAACTTGCCAAAAGTAAAGTGAGACTTGACAGGTTTTGGCAAGGAGCTGAAATACAACTGCACTTCTAACAGCACTTTCTGTATCGTGCAGTGGGATGTTACAAGTTGATCAGACGACTGTCATTTGTTGCAATTTAACCTCAGAAACATTTTAAACAATTTATTATGCTTTTAATAGGAAGGGTTTCCGTCAAGTGCAGAATTTTATTTCACCAACTTTAAAGTGCAGTAAAGATGTTAAACAACACTCAAGACAGCCTGTGTCACACTTCAGCATTGATTCTATTAAAGCCAATTTCCTGAATTTTTTTTACATGGACATTTTCCAGCATTTGTTAGTTGGCAGTGGAGAAGAACAGAAAACATGTAGGTAGGCGGACAGGGGATTGATGACTCAACTCAAAACTAAAGGAGACAATGTGCCCCTTAGCTCTGGAATACATTATTTTGCAATGTCATTATATATTAAAAAAAATTAGGATGTGATTTTTAATTGATGTAATGGCTGTTGAAATCTGTGCAGCCAGGACAGCCTTGCTACAAGAAAGTAACATATCGCAATGACTGAGACTATGAACACAGGATGGTCGTCCGCGTAGAATAGATATGTAGACGGTGTCGTGATAGGAGTCATTAATCGCCCCGATCAATAGAAGGCAGCAAAGGCTAGCATGAACACTTGTAGGCTACGCTTGCATTGGCTTGATTAGATTTAGTTAAACAAGACGAAACACAATGATGTGTGTTCTCTAACAGAGCTCTGCTGCAGACGTTAATAACTAAGCCCATCTATTACTTCAGTTGTAATTCAAACATAACAGACGTAGAAAATGGTGATTGCTGGATTTTGTTTTTTTAAAGGAAGGTTTATCTTGTGTCGTGATTTGAGTTTTGGTTTAAAAGTTTCTTGTTTCTTTTTGTTGGATGGATCCTTTTGTGCTAGTTTTTACTTTCCTGCCATTTTTGATTGCCCCATTAGCTTCAAATGTGTCTTATAAGTGTTCCCTCCCTTGTGTATAAAGTCTGTGTTCCTGGTGTCTCTGTATCTGCTCCTCATGTTCTCTGCTCTCCTGTTTTTTCTTTTACCCTGCCTGTGGTTTACCTCTGGTTTGTACATTATTCAGTTTTTGGATTTCTCGTTACTGTTTTGGATTTTCCCTAGCCTGTTTTACGAGTCCTGTTTGTTACCTGGATTTTGATTTGTGGACTACAGCTTACATTATTAAAGCTCACTTTTTGATTGTCGTGTCTGCATTAAAGTCCTCATCTTTTTGTTAACATTTTGTTAATTGGATTGGTTGTTCACAATGCATTATCTGGAAAGAAATATAGTGGGACCATGGATGATGAGTTCACTGCTCCCTTTGGATTTTCAGATTGAATGCTTCAAAGACACAGGATGTGTACCTTTTTTTAAATATACCGGTTCTCTGTTTCATATTTTCTACTGTATTATAGAGGTATTTCAATAAAAATGTTCTGAAAATAATAATAATAAAAATAATACATTTATTTTATATAGGGCTTTTCAGGTACTCAAAGATGCTTTACAGGTTAAAACAGAAGTATAAAAACAACACACACGTAAAATAGAAAGAAAAGAAACAGGTTATATATTAAAAGCGAGCAGCACAAATAATTGTATAGACTAAAGACTTCAGCCAGACAACCGACCATGTGACAATCACCTCATAGGCGTCTTACATCAATGGACGCAGTTAATTTCCATTTGAGGTGCAATTGTGCGCTGAACCTCTGAATACTTAATTACCAAAACCAGTCACCATGTCGTAATGAATATTTGCATCATTGTGGTCGTGTGGTGTAAATCAGAGCCCTCAGTGTTTGTTATAACATTAGTTCTCCTGGTGTGCTGTATTATAAAGGTGTTATTCGATGTATTAACAGAGTAGTGATAGAAAATAAACATCTCCATCTAATTCCTCCAGTTTCTGCTGTGCTACGCATCATTTTATGTCTACTTTCAAGCAAAAGACACAGAGAAATATATGAGAAATGAGCTCTGTATCCAGGATTTTTACAAGCCGTTGCTTCTCTTGCGTGTCATACTGAGAACAGAGAATGAGATTTAAAATACACAGGCTGTCACTGCAGCCTCCAAACGGAGCTCTTGACGAGGGGTGGTGGGGTGGAGGGGTGGGGACAGCTGCAGCATGGCCACCAGGCAAAACTCTACAGTTATCTCCTCTCCAACTGTTTCCCTTTGATCTCTCTAATCTGCCATTTAAAGAAGAAAGCATCCAGAGCTGCCACACAGACACTTCAGAGTATTTCAATCCGGGCACACATGGCACAGTGTGTATGTCTCTATAAGCTACTGAAGTATATCACAAAATGCAAATGTATACACATAATTTAAACCTACGCTTTATGTTAACTCTTTCTCTTCCTCATCCGATAAAGACCTTTATTGGCCCAATTTTCATCCCAGACAAAACGTTTCTAGAGCTACATCGAAGAGCTATTCTAATGACAGATCAATCTGCTGATTATTTTCTGAATTAGTCGATTGATTGTTTCATCCATAAAATATCTTAAGTTGTGAAAACTGCCAATCACCACTTCTCCTCTCTTCTTCTTAAATTGCTTGTTTTGAAGAAGAAAGACTACTGTTCCAGACTGTGTTTTAAAGGAGACATATTATGCTCATTTTCAGGTTCATGATTTTACTTTGGGTTACTGCTAGAATAGGTTTACATGCTTTAATGCTCAAAACACATCAGTTTTCTTATACCGTCTGGTGTTGCAGTGCTATAGTCCCCCCTCTGTCTGAAACACTCTGGTTTAGCTCCTGTCTCTTTAAAGCCCTCCCTCCCAAATACCCAGTCTCCTCTGATTGGTCAGCTCACACAGGGTCTGAGCTAGCAGGGCTAACAACAACAGAGCGGCTGTGCTACATCAAAAACTGCGTGTCAAACTACACTAGGCATTAATTCTGTAAATGTGTAACATGGTGACGTTGTGTGATGTCACAAAGTCACAGAATTAAAGGCAGGGCTACTGACAAGGTGTTTCAGGAGGAGTGTTTTCTGTGGGAGAGAGGAGCTTCTTTATATCTTTCAAGATCTTTTACATGCACATATAAAACACTGAAGTAAAAGAAAAAAATAACGAAAAAAAGCATAAAAGGTCTCCTTTAACTTTTATAGGCAGAAAACTACTGGTTGTTTTTAAACGAGATGTTGGGACATTTTCCAGACGAGTTTGTGACAACTAAACTGAATATTTTTAATTAGACGTTGGGATGATTTGCAGCTGAACACTAGCACAGATTCATCGCAAGATTAAATTAAAACCCAGACTGAACACAACTCTTGTTTACTCATTAATTTGCATTCACTCATCCAGAGGCCAAACTACAAGTCTACGTGTTCCAACATCATGAGCTGGTAAAAATTAAAGTGATTGACTTGGCAAATCTGAAGAATTTCTAAATTTAAAAACCCTAAATGCAAATCACAATTCTGCTCCCTTTAGCCGAAAAAAGAAAACACAAATGACTAAAAATCCCAGCTCTGCCTTTATCTTTAACAGGCTCCAATTATACGAGCTAATCTGGGCATATTTCCCTCGGGAGACGAGGACATAATTGCCAGCAATCTGCACGGTGATATCAGCGCTGTTCTTGTGTGGCTTTTAAAATGACTTGACACATCTGGGAGCGACAGTGTTGTATCGGTCTGAACTCCGCTCTTGGCTTCATCAAAAGGGGTCAATTAGAAAAACAAACAGGCCGGGGACTCATTTCGGATGCAGAGGAACTGAACGAGGGGCAGATGGTGAGGCAGGAGACTCAGCCTGCCCTTGAGCAATGATGTGGAGTCACTGTTGTAAAACACACATTGACGGGGGGGAGAGCTCACATGCGTTCAGGAAGACGGATCCACAGATACATCACATCTCAAGTCAAATCAAACCAGATAAAGTGAGGATATTGTTGCGTAAGGAGTAAACAGTCTCACCAAACAGCATCTCCACGTGTTTTGTGATTCCTCTGCTTGCCGCTCTTCGACTCAGTCTTCTCCTGCCAGTTTATCTCCCATCAGTGAAGTTGAACAAAGTGCCTCCTCGCAGATCACCCTTCTCTAGCTCCACCACTTTTGATTCTCTGAGCTGAGGTGAAAACGGCAGTCCTCTCTCGGCCACTGACACGTCTTGGCTGTGATCCAATCTGCCGCGGCTAAAGAACAGGCTCGTGTGTGCTTCAATTAGAAAGCTCCGTGCTCTGATGATCGCGCTGCACTTTATGAGGCGGGAGGAGAGGAACTGGTGAGGCGGATTGAAAAGGAGGAGAGGTTGAGAGTGCGATGGTGAGAGTCTGAAGAGCAAGTGTGTATTCTTCTCTTCTCTGTGTGAGTATGTACGGGGGGGAGAGAGACAGAGAGAGAGAGAGAGAGGCTGGCAGAGGACTGGCTATTACCAACATGAACATCCCACCTCCCTTCTTCTTCTACTTCTTCCCAGCACCATTTTCTATTCAGGGTTCACACCTGCGTGCTCCCTAAAGGACACTCAAATGTAATTTCCTTCCTGGTATTACTTGACAACAATAGGCGTCATTTATCAATCTGTTTTCTGTTCCGCTTAAAATGCAGCTGTGCGACTGTATGTGGGAAGAAAACATTAAGAAGCTTTCACTTCACATCCAACTGATATTGACATCATCAGCAGATGATTCATACTGCAGTCCGCTGTTTGTGATGATTGATTGCTGAGTTCTTTTTGATAAGAATCAATGTTTTTTTTTTACACTGTTTTACATTTCCAATAGGTTGAGTGTGGAGAGGTTTCAGTCAAAATAACCTGAGTCACTCATGCAGCACAAAGTCATTAGTTTTCTCACCACCACCGACCGATACAATCGCTATCATAATTAAACGGCGGTGGGATTAGAGGGCAGCTCAAGTAAGCAGGGTAAGATTTAATTTGCTGTTTTTTTTCCTCCCATATAAACCCCTTTTTTTCTGCTCCTGATTAACACTCTACTGCACACCACCTTGTTTTATTAATATCTACATAAAGTGGCTATGATGTTACATTTGGGGCGGAACCGCTTTTATGCCGTCCGTCCGTCGATCCTTGAGAACGCGATAACTCAAGAACGCCTTGAGGGAATTTCTTCAAATTTGTCCACTTGGACTCGAAGATGAACTGATTATAATGTGTTAGTCAAAGCTCAAATGTCAGGATCATTTGACATCATGGCGCCCCATTCTCACTACGATACAACTATATCTCAAGAATAGAAATGGTACAATAACAGATTTTTATCACAGATGGTGATGAGAAACACTCAAACTACACTAATCATGTAAATAACAAATATCTTCACATGAATGACATGAAAAGGCTGTCTAGCTCGCTGACGTACAATCTTATATTGTTTTCCTGATTTATTTTAAAATGCCTTACGCCTGTCACCGTGGCTGAAGGCATGGATTGCACAGAACAGGGAATTTGGTACAAATGTCCACTTCTCAAGGACAAACAGATTAGGATGTGGCAGAAGATCAGAGGTCCAACTCATTTGGACATGGACTTTATTGGCAACACTAGAGGCTTTGAAGCATTTGGATCAGCCCTCGCCAGAATAGAGAAAAGACAAGCATGTGCATGCATCTGGAAATACGCATTATTAAGGTTTTGAGTTGCATTTAATTGTTTTGTTTTTTTTACTAAACTGTGGTTTTCCGGTTGTTGCCACAACTTCAATTATTTCATGTATAAGGACATTTTTCAGATGAATAGTGTGGACAGTGACAGTGAGGGAAAACAGATCCCACAGTCAAGTTTGGGAGGCTGTTAGTGGTCCCGTCACTCGACAGCCATGATAATATGAACAGTAGTTTGTGAAGTGTACAGTTAAAGAGGTTGGAAGTAAAGGCATTAGGAGATGATAATCTGTAACCATTTCTGATGCAAAGGCATAATTAGTTTCCGTCTATCGTTTGAGACATCATCAGAAGACCCCAGTAGAGGTTTAACAATCTGTAACGAGTTAAGAAACTCTAGATCGTGGAGGCTTAGCAGCCTGATATTGCAGCTCTTTCGCTGCTCAATGCTAATTAAAACTGTTTGAGAGTAAGCAACCAGCAGCATGCAGCTCTAACAGAGTTTCTGTTTTAATGAGCAGGTGGGAGAGATTGTTTACTCAATAGCTTGCTCATTTTCCTGACAAATCTTTCCATGATTTATCTATTGAGAGACGACAGAGCACAGTTTGGTTCTGTGCTGCTTCATCTTGCTCCACAACAATGATAACAGGTCATTTTATTGCTGAATAACACTTTTAATTTATTTTCTTAGCTTTCTGCATTATCTTTAGCTTTAATACCTCTTTGTTTTAACCACAGGAATGTTCATTGCATTACCCATGGGAAATTATCTGATTAAAATAAACTGCATGGATTGTGGAATTACACTTTTATCTTAGAAAGGTGTAATATTCAAGAATTTTGGTTTAAAAAAAAATCAAAACATAAAATAACAGACGGAGTGTGGGAGAATAACAGTTAATGTACTAAAATCTATGTATTGTGTTGCAAATCATGCTTAGCATGCAACAGCTAGCCCATCACAGTCCAAATATCCAGTGCTAGCACCGAGCCTCCTCTGGTGTTTCGAGCTTGCATTCCAGCCTGCTAGCTGCATGGCTAACGGAGCTAACTTGGTAATGGCAGCTACAGTTGCAGACTACCAACCCACATTTACCTTTCTTGTAAGGCGGCGACCTCCAGTTGCCATAATAATTACTCCAGCAGCAAAGGAGGAAGTCAAGTGAAAGGTCAAAGGTGAGTTTTTTCTTATCAAGTTATAAGGTAATTAATGTAGTTTATTAAACTGTTATGTTTACATACAGTGATATTTCTTTTTGGGAGTCAAATGGCAATCAACCTATATAGTCATTTAAGTATGAGGCTGTGTTATAAGTAAAATAGACTTATCAAAGCATCTTACTGCTTTCAGGTTAACAATGTGGCGCAGTTCTTCTGTATAAATACGTTCTTTGATTGAAATCCCTCCACAGAGTTTACATTAACCTTCAGATGTAGTTGATGAAGAGGTGGAGAGGAAGAGTTTCAGTGCATCTGAAAACTCGATTCGTTCCAGAAGCACTTGGCTGGATATTTGTAGAGGCAACACAGAGGCTCGTCTCCACCACTGGGGAGGGCAGGCTTTCAGTGCATTGTTATTCATCTCACAGTCATTATAATCATTTCAAATAAACACAATTATTCTCACAGTCTGTATTCTGAAGCCCTGGCCTCAAATGTCATACACAAAACACATGCACACAATACACGCGCCGTTTGTGTCTGCCCTGCGTGCCCCTTGCTGGCTCCTTGTCCACTTGAATAAGTGGGGTGTGAAAGCACAACACTGACAAATCCTGACAGCTTTACACTTGATTTCAGGCTGCTGCATTCAAATGAAAGTGCAAGGAGACGGCCTCAAGCACAGCGGCTGTGTGTCAGCAACACACAGCATGCTTTCATCTGGCCACGGACCTACCGCACACTGGCTCTGTATATCCTCCCATACAGACTCTGTATGTGTGTGATGGACTTGCTATGTTAGCTTTGGAAATCACTGAATTGTTGAGGGTTGTGAGGGAATGACAGGGAGATAAAACAGACAGAAAGGGAAATTATTAAACCTGCAACGCTTAATCGATTAGTTGTCAACTATAAAATACATTAAAAAAATATATAGTAAGAATTCTGTATTACAATGTCCATATACTACTAGACCTTTGTTAGCACCATTAGCGAGCGACGGCACACTCTGAGGGTGTGTGTGCCTGTGTGTTTAAATTCAGGTCAGCTCTCAGTGAATTCAGCACTCACCTGAGACTCCAGTTCTCTCTCCTTTTCCCCTTTTCTCTCTGTAGCATTTTGTTCATGAAGTATACCCCATATGTACTTATATGTCTCGCCAACCATCCAAACAACAGCTAAACAATCTCAAATAGCAATACTTTGGTTACCAAGATGAAACCAGTGTTCCTCATGTTTGTTTTCAAATATATTCAGACCTTCGCTTCACATGCAGGATAATACGTCAATTTAAGTCTTAAAGCTAACAGTCTAACAGCTCCCTGGGTAATCTCTGACCTGTGCTGTAGATGACACAGCTATAGGGAGTACTGTAAAACAAGTGTCTGCTTTAACGCTCTCAGTCACAGAGGGTTCCGGTGCCATATCTGCCAGCCACTGTGGCAACAAAAACAAAACATCACCCACTTCATTCTGTCACCGCTTCTCCGTCTCCAGCTTAAGCTCCTTCCTGCAGGCGTTCGGACTGTGCAGAACGGCCGCTGATGACAGATCAAGTGACATCTTAAAAATGGCTGCTTTTGCTAAGCTGCCTCTGCTGCATGAAACGAGGCCAAGCAGCACAAAACTCCAGCTGATAAATGTCCCATTTCACAGCTCACACAGTATATTTCAGCGTGTCTGCGTGCGCCTGCAGACAAACTGCTTTCGTGGTTGTTTTTGTGATGCCATGAATTTACTGCACGTATTCAGATGGAGAAACAAACGAACCTTAAGTCGATCTGCAGCGCTCCTTTGCGGAAATCTACAGATTTTCCATTAGTGAGAGGAAGCTTTGCTCCAGAAAGAAGAAAGACCTAATTTTCTCTTTCATTGGGAAAATTGCTATAAATGGTGCAGGAAATGTTGTAAGTCACCTCTGTGACCGACATTATTTTTCAGGTTTAATTTACAATGTATGTTTGAACCATTTTAGTTTGACACATCAAACAAAAGAAGACTGAATATCCAAGTACAGTCACTATGTACTATGTAGTTACTATGAAACCAGTACACCTAGCCACTGGGTATATGGGCGTACACCAACTCTATCTCCACCTAAAAATAGCCAAAGATATGTATGAGTGGGCATCTTGCAGAGTAAACCTGCAGGAAATTATGTTACCGTCTTTCCTGTAATCCCCAACTCTGTGCTTTAAAGGAATAACTCCTCCAGAGCAACATAAACACGCTTGTAAAAAGGCACCAAGCGTGACAAGAAGTGCTTTTAGGGAAATACTTGGGGAAAATATCCCGTCACTTAGTGATTCTGCTTATTCGGCCAACGCAACTACAAATATGAAGCAAATGTGAGAACTGTCAAACTGACAAAAAGACGGGATCGCATAATTTGAATATTTACATATATGTTTCTATAACTTTAGCAGTCAAACACTTAATGCTTCTCACAGTGATTCCAGGAATACATCTTACATCAATTTTATCACTGAATGACATGAGAGAGCAACGTTATGCTGCTTTTTTTTTTATATCCAACCGAGCAAAAGCAGCCATGACAGGATGTGAAGTCGGGACTCTGCTCCGCATGCTTTATGTAAAGCATTTTGCTAGATATTCATCGATTCGTACGCCCAGCTAGCATGAACATTGAAATTATGGACAGAGATTGCAGGTCTGATTACTACTGTGGTTTTGCAAGGTCCTTATCTGCTCCAGTTGCACTGCCTAAGGGAAAATAGTTTTTAGACACTGATATGATACTGAGATAATACATTTTTCTGTGATTTTTACATGCCAAGAGTTTCAAAAAGGGACCCAAATGCAAGACAAAAACAGAGGCAGGCAGGTTGACAAACAAAAAGCGAGCTTTGATGACGAGTTGATATCCAAAATCCAAAATGCAAACAACACAAGTCAAGCAAAGGAAAGTCTAATAGAAAACTAAAGATAAATCCGAAACTGCTCTCCATGGCTTCTGGTTTGTTTTCAAAGTGGGAACACAGAGGACACAAAATGACCGGGGTACAGGCACAGGAACACAGGAGACACAGATGAACCAACAAAGAGCGAGGGAAAAACACAGGCTTAAATACACAGGAATTGACAAGAGTGTGACTTGTCAATGATTTGGTAACATTGTCAGTACAAAATAGATCTGAAAACGATAACCCTTGCAATGAAACGACTCCACGGTGGTCGAAAAAGCTTAGTGTGGAGACGTGGTAAGTGCTGTGGCCCGTTTCCCTTTTCAAAAGGCTCCCAGTGAGAACCACCCCATTAAAATCTCTTTTTATTTGAGCAATCACTTCATGAGGCTGAATAAAGGGGATGCTAGTTCAGTCGTGGGAAGGGAATGGGTATTATTAGGCTGGTTTCATTGCAGCACAGACTGAATTATACTAACAGTCACCTTAATTGACTTGGCTCGTCCTCCTTTTTTCCTCCTCTCTACTGCAAAATAGGCAATATGGAAAAAAAGGCTTGTGAGACATTATATAAAACTTGGCATTGGTGTGACTTTTGTGTCGGAGTCTTCCTTGCTATTTGTTTACAAGATTTAACAGAAGATCTGCTTGGCTGCCATTTTCTGCCAACAAAATCTGTAGCTGAATCCAGTAATGAGTCATGTCGACGTATCAGCTCCTCCATTAAACACTGCTTCATGCTCTATAAAATCCTCCCATCTCCCAATACAATTCACTTATCCACGGAGGTTTTCGGTTAGTTAAAGGATAACTCCACCAATTTTACACATTAAAGAGTACTGCTGCATATAACATAGCATACAGAATTTTGTGGCTCCTGAGGAAGCTGCATGTAATCCGATAAATTGCCTTCAGAGATGTCACTCAGTGGCTAAATTGCATTGTGGTAATGCAGACACAATACGCCATTCTTACGCACTAGTTTCTGCTTGTGCGTAAGAATACGGATGTTGTACGGTTGAAGGAATGTAGTGCCAAAGGAAAAGCTTGTTTAACAGCAACATAAAGCACCAAAAATGTTAAAACATACCGAAAAACAGACATAACATTTGAAGACATCACCTTGGATTTCCCACTTAAGATGGACATTTTTCATTATTTTCCTCACATAACCAAATAATATACATTTCTAGAGAAAAAAAATGCTAGATTAGCCAACAATGAAAATAATATTAGTTGCACGCCTAAATATGACAAAGGAGTTACAGGACACTGGCAAATTAACAGGCTATTTTCTCATCTGTGCTCTACTTCTATTCCTGCTCAAAATAAACCATTAAATGGCTATTTCTAGTTAATTTAGTTGTTTGCTTCACTGCTCAATTGGACTGTGGTATTGTCATATTCACAACAACCCAGACAAAAGGGATCATCAACCGCTGTAGGGTTCATTTAACCTGTTCAAACATGGCAGGTGTGAAATCACTCCGTGCCCTGTGTGGGGAAACGAGAGGCCCTTTTCACCCCGAGGGACTGACACGAGCTGCCCGCGAGTGAGTCATCTTCACAATCAATTAATGGAGGAGATGGCTCTGACACTGTGGCCCGCAGCGGGTCTGGTGTTTGAACTCTGTCAGGGCTGATATATTGTTGATGCACAGGTCCAATCTCAACATGTGCACATTATGAACAGCATGCAGTGATGAATGATAAGTTCCCGTAAGTCTAAATGTCAACACGGCTGTGTTTGCAGTGCATTCGGTGTATTTACTACGGTGGAGTGTTTATTGTGGTGGGGATAGTATTTCCAGCATAATTTCCCCCCTTGTTTTAGACAAATGTGTCAGTAAAAGCAGCATTTCATCCAGGAGAACAAATGGCTCCCCGCTGGCTTGCCGACAAACTGGAGCAGAATGGAGGTCAAATTCAAAGGACACGCTCTCAGTTGGTCGTCGCACTGAAAGGCGCTCATTTCTTTCTCTTGATAATAAATCTCTTCAGACACTTCCATATGCCAACACAGTCCAAATAAAAGGCTGTAGCTATCCAACATCAGATGTAAGCTGTGACCCAGTTCAATACAACAATACATCTAATCTTTTGAGTATAAGCTGTGTTCACAAGGGAGACGTGACAAAATAATATACTTAAACAGTCAGTATGCTAAAAATACTGATTTACTAAGTGTGCCATCGATGGACACTCTTTACCAAAAATGCAGTGCACAAAGAAAATGGAGGAGCTGAAGTCGGTAAAAAAAATATGAATAGCAACATCTCAGAAAGCAAAAAGGGGAATTCAATCCACTGAAAAAATTATTTTTGACGAATGAACGAGTGATTTGAGGCACAGCTCTCTTTTTCTGTTAACTCGATCCATAAGCCTGCGGTGTCATGGTTCTAGGTTTGAGTTCAGCTGAATTCCTGTTTTATGTGTCTATCCTCATGTGTCATGTTTCACTTCCTACATCCAGCGAGTCTGTTTTGCTGCCCCTTTTTTCCGTGTACACCTGTGTTTGATTTGTTCATTAGCCATTGTGTTTCTAAGTCTGTGTTTTTGACTGTCAAAATTGATCAAAAAAGCCATAATGATGAGCTGATGTTCACGTTTCAAAGCCTAACATCCAAAATGCAAGTAACAAGAAACAAGCAAAGGAAATTCCAAGAACAAAACTGCGGACAAAGCAGCAGTCACTAAGAAGAACGTGGGGACACAGAGGACACATGAGGACCGGGGAACAGGCACAGGAACACAGAGTTGCAGGGATGAAAACAGATGAACCAACAAAGAGTAAAGAAAAACAGACTTAAATACAAAAGGACTGATGAAGAAATTAAACCGGTGTATAGAGAAATAGGGCAGGAATAAAACAAAGACAGGAAGTGGAAAGTAAAACATGACACTTGAGGAAAAACCTTTAGAAATTAAGCTGAACTAAAACCGAGGACCATGACATGGGGAGAATATGTGGATGCCACGTTTGTCAACCTGTATGGTGTCACCCGTTTCGAAAGGGTAACATTTACAAAAATGTCTGTTCTGTCACCATAAAGCTGGACAAAAGTTGAAGATTGGCCCACATTTCCAACTTTGTTATGGGAGCTAACATCTGAGCTCCTGATCAGTGAGTCAGGAAATATAAGTTTGGTTTTGGATACTGCAGTCAAAAATATAATGGTTGGATGGATAGAGCCCCAAAAATGGGCACCACGCACGCCGCACGCCGCACGCCACACACACACACACACACACACACACACACACACACACACACACACACACACACACACACACACACACACACACACACACACACACCAAATTCTGCTCTCATGCACTGGATCAGTCACTTTTAAGTATGAATGATGATCTGCAGAGGCCATTATCTGACACCAAAAAAAAGTCAATAACATTCTGATGATAACAAAATGAGGTTGATGTGAGGGAGAATTTAAACAATGGATACAGTATTAATTTAATTCCACGCTTTGTGTTAGACGGGAACAGCAGCGAAATATGTGTGGTAGGCCTACAGAGACAGACAGCCTCATAAATCAGCATTAAAAAGTGCCATCATATCGGCCAGTTGTTCATTAGAGGCTTTTTTTTGGCGTGCTGATTGATCAAGCCGGTCAGCGTGGCAGAGTGACACAGGTGGCGGTGAGTGAAGGTGATTAATGGCCCCTCGTCGAAACAGGTGTGTAGAAAATGGCGAGGGGCTCTTCTGGAATAGTAAATATGTGCTGAGTGCAGAGCAGTCGTAACACCCCCTCATGGTTTGCAGATGTGAACATTTGCAATGTCAGACTGTGTAAACGGCAAGTCAAAATAAATAAACACCTGACTAAACGAGGTGTTTTAGGAATCAGGGAACAGTTCTCCAAGTGTGCTGAAAAACTGTCTCTCCATTTGTTTTTTTGTTCTTTTCTTTTTACCAAACTGCAGCCTGTATTTGTAGAACTTGCGAGATCAGTGCTGAGGAGAAATAAAGCTTTTCTGACAGGTCGCGGTGGCTCCAAACCTTACATTTTTGCTTTTTCTGTTGCTTTCATGAGTGTGTGCAGCACAGAAACCCATAGCAGTGTGAACAACAGACTCAGTGCCTGCAATGACTTTGTTAACATACAGGAAATAGTCCAGTTTTTGCCCTTCTCTAACTATAAAGCAAGGAATCGGTCTGTCTGTCAGTCACATACCTTGAGAAACTGCTCACACTTCACAGCTTAGTTTCTGAGGACTGTAGGAAGTGCAGCATTAAATTTAGTGCATTTTGTATACGCAACGTGTTCAACAGTAATGCATTTTAAATAAATAGCAAACACTGCTCCGTGCAGCAGTGGGGCCTGGACTTCAGTGCTTAGCCTTCATGGGGAAGTAGACGTAAACAAAATGGATGTCAGTGTGGTGCAACAACTTGCTGTTACATGTGTAGTGAGGAAAAAACAAAACATAAGCAGGAACTTTAACATCTGAACAAGAAAGATTGAATCTACAAACTATCACGTTATCAGATAATCTAAGCTGAACATCAAGCTTTGACCATGCAGTACAATAGTTTTAGAAAAACTGTGACTGTTAGGTAGTTGTTCTGCGCACAACACACCCATTATAACTAACAGAAACAAACAGGCAAGAAACTGCACAAGCTGCGACAAAAAACCCAGTGGAGACACATTCTGAATGCTTATGCATCTCTAAACAATGCTCCCAAAACCTGAATAATGTGGGTATTGTAACTGGAAAATGCTACGAGTATGTTGTTTATATGGATCAAATTCAGAATATTATCATATCCAAATAATAGTGGAACATGAGGGTGCATGTGAACAGTCACTGTGACACTTAAACAGTTATTGTGAAAATTTCTTTGATACCAGGAAGGATGAGGCTCAGAAACAAAGCAGCATACGTTCCCACCTCTTGTAAACAGACTCTCCATGGAGGAAAGATTGATTAAAACGCTGCAGATGACAAAATAACACAATACGACAGCACTGCAGTAAATAACAATCTGAAGAAGTTTATGATGTCCTGTTTTCGTTCAGATTGTAAGAGTTGTTGATAAAACTCTGGTCATTTTGAGGCAGTGTGTATTGTTGGCAAGCAAATAAAAGTTATGAGTCGATGTTGGTGGGGGTCTTCATGCTGTTCCTCTCTTGTAATAAATGTTTTTCTGTCACGATTTCCAGCTCCTTTGTGTTCAACAGACAGTCTTGACGGCATGGTAACTTGTCAATGTAAATGATGTCTATGTTCCATTTAGCTGCTCCAGTTCGAGGGCTCTGGTATTGTGCATGACGATGTCGCACCGGGACACTTAGATGTAATGGAGCCATCATTAATATTATTAGTTACACCTGTGCTTTTCCCGTTATGACAAGTCAAAATGTCTGCTGTGGGACTACTTGGCCTCCTTCTGTCTCTTTAAGTTGTCTTAATTTGCCTTAATTAGCCAGTTTAAAATGAGGCTCAGTTGCCAAATCTCACTAATGATTTTATTTGATATTCGTCTAAATATGACTCAACTCTGAAGGACAGAACTTTTCATTATGCAAACTAAGGCCTCAAAAAATTGCTTTCAACTTTGTCACACAGTTTTCAGCAAAGTGCTGTCGATGAAATCATAAAAGTAGCTGAGCTTGAATGTCAATTATAAACTGTTAGAAGCTCAATCAGCTCACACCCGCAAATTAGTTACCTGAACCCAGTGCAATAACTTTTAATATTTTTAGCACTTAAGGGACAATTTTATCTTATTATAAACTGTTTGTTGTATAAACCATATTTTATATGTAATTTTTACATAAGATGCTGCTATGATATGTATTGCCAAATCATTTTCCATTGTATTCTAGTATGCAATGATGTATGATCACATATGAATGTATGCGATTCTCATGTGAAAATGTACATTTCTCATGTGTACATTTTCATTCATATGAGAAAAAAGCCAATAACTTTATCATGTGTAGTTACGTCCTGGCAGTTTCCACAGTGAATTTTGTGTTTCCGCCTCCAACAGAAAAAAATATGTTGGGCTTCTCCTCAACATAAAAAATAAAGTTGTTAGTCATAAATCAGTTGATTTATTAATGCTAAAGGCCAAATCCACGAAAATTGTTAATGGTATTAGAGGATCTCAAAAAATAAGTATTTCTAGTTCAGAAATATGTTCTTGCTTAAAACTACCTGGCGAGTACTTTGACATTTTATAACCCACACAAGTCATGATAGTGAATTAGTTATGAGCAAAACCTCACAGTGCTTTGTAATGTGAAATAGCTAGTAAGTTATTATAGGTTCCTTAATCTAAAATGTAATAATAATCTTCAGTAAGTACTGGAGACATAAATTCAGGCCATCTCTACCTGTGCTGACAGCCTTCGCCAGTCTGCGCAGCCTCCTCTGGTGCGTCTTCCCCCTGTAGTGGATCTGGGCCTGGGCGCTGGAGTTCAGCTGTATGTTGCACACCTGGCACATCGTGGCACTGCTGCTGCTTTGACGGCGCTCTCGCTTGGCCCTGTGCCCTGCCGTCACCCTCCTCTCCTCTTCATCCCCCTCCTCTCCTTCCTCCTCCTTTCCCTCCTGACTCTTGGGGGGAGGGGGGCTGCTGTCCTGCCAGTTGGGGCTCTTTGGGCGCTTCATATCTGGGGAACAGAACATTCCAATCAATATGTGTGGTATGCATGTTGTTAAAGCCTCCACAGGGGGGCAACAGAGCAGCGTGGCTCCGTTCAGAGCAGAGCAGTGTGGTTCATTTTCTTTAGTGACATTCAAACTGCAATTGTACCAAACAGAGAGATTTCACAGCCAGACAAAGGACGGTTATCACTTGGATTCAGCATGTATAAACTTCAATTAGGTCCACATGAATGTGTTAAAACTCTCTGAAATGCCCACTAAAAGGCTCAGATCTAAAAGGACAGTGCGCCCCGTCAGAAGGTATAAACCCTTCAGCCATTAGACATCCACATTAGCCGGAAAGATTGGCCTATCTCTGGTACACATCACAGCATTACAGCAGACGCATGTACAGTCTGGAGATAAGTATCTTGTTCCAGCTTCTCTCTATTTATCAGATAATACAAGTCGATTCCCGGGGTACACAAAGAGACATGTTTCTTTGTGAGAGCACACAGCTTTAATACCTGTAATGGCTGAGCAATTGTGGCAGACTGACAGCACAAATCAAGCTGCGGCTAAACGCGAGCCTCGCTGTGAACGTGGAAATGTCACCCGAAGTCTAACTGGATTCTTTGTTTTGCTGCTGTTCATATGATAATGGAATCAATTAAGTCCTCGTGGCGCTGGACGTTTTATCTCTCCCGCCTCGCTTGATGCAACCCACCCCACCCCCGCCAGACAGAAACCATCATTTGTAAAATCTTTGCTGTTCTAAAAAATTCAATTTGACTGGTGGAGAGATGAAAGTGGAATGGAAATGTGTTCACTGGAACTCATCAGCTTCCAGCCAGCAGCGTGGACTTCAAAGCTGCGGGCCATCACTGTGATTATTTGAATGATGTTTTACCACAGGCTGGCTGTGGACAGAGACACGAGTAAAGACGACCAGGTGTTAACACACCAAACACATGCCTGAAACATACAAAGTGTCAGAAATTCACCATTTCTAAAAGCCAAGGATGGGCGAGGACATGAAAGAAGATCCAGAGCAGCCAAACGTACAGCGCATGAACACCACGAGGTCTCTGGCTGCTGTGCAGATTTTTTCTCACATCAAAGTATGCAGATACATTTTAGTTTGACACAGGAAACTGTATTAAAATCCTAGTCTGCTCTGATCCGATTGGCCAGCTCTCACAGGCGCGAACAAGCTCCACCTGCCTAGTTTCCACATCAGTTTTTGCAACCGTGAGTGCCGAGGGCGTGGCTGAGGGCGCCAACTGTATAGTTGTGACATCACAACCTTATGGAAGTCCTTAAGTAAGTCATCTATAATGCACTACCTAAACTGAGGATAAAATTCTGACATGAGCGAACCCTTCTGATTACTGTTTTGTGCTGCGTATGATTGCAGTGTCATAAACGTGTCATTTTATAATCACAACACATTGATTGTATTCCTGCCCGAACAAGTCAAAGTCCTAGGCGGAAATATGACACTAAATCAGTGTTCCAGTTCTGTCAGACAGCTGCTGATGAGGAGCTTCGACTCCTGCTCCTGCCTCCAAAGTCTTTTGTAAGTAAATGGTCCGCTGTCTCAACACAGTATTGATGGGGAGACAGCAGACAGGGTCAGTGTCATAGGGAGATGTGGGCCATGCAGCTCACTTTAAGATGGTTTGCATTGACAAGCTACCTAAATTTAGGGATGAAACGGGTGGTAAAACTACTGGAAGTCAGTTTACTCATCGTTTGAGGCCAGACTGTCAGTGTCTATACCCTCTTGTCTCGTGTGAGTGTTTTTAGGATGATTGCAAGCAATGTTCAAGCGCTAATGTTGGTGAATGTCTGAAGCTGTAAACTGGTATAAACCCTCTGTCACACTGGAACCACCCAAACTGCACCACTCACTCATCTTTATGCGGTCAGCTGGAGTTGGCACCTGACAACCCCATTACAAAACCACTTTTAACAGGTTGCCGGCCGGCCAGCAGCTGCTGGTTTCAGCTGTGCCACCGCCAGGGCTTTTCTGCCTGTCTGGCACCTGAGTGGGCAGCTGGGAACAGCCCAGTCCTCTGCCACGGACCAAATGGATGCTTACTGGTGGCTCCACAGAACGAGCTGTGGTGACTGCAGCCCAGAGTGCATTTAGTTGACAGTAAAAAGAGAAAAACCTTTCACAAAAAAAGTTCCTGCAAAAAGTTGCACAAGTCTTGCAGTTGACCCAAACAAGTATTTATCTGAACATCCTTCCGAATGGCCTGTTTAGATCTGTGTTGTAGTGACTGGTAAGCATTTTCTGTAATGAGCACTCACAGCAAAATTCCTGAATTCCAGAAAGACAAACTCTGACTATGAATTTTCAAGAATCCACACTGTCAGTGAATGTCATTGTGCAGGTTTTTTTCCCCTTCAATCATTATAATGAAGAGGAAAGAGAAACTGTTTGTGATTTCATCATAAATCACAAAACAACAGGCCGCACATGCATGTTCGTTCGAGCGTTAAGGCTGATTTTAACAAGGACAGTGGAAAACTAACCCAAACAATGCCACACACAGTAGTGTTTTTTATGGAAATACAGTCAGACTAATCATCCAGAACATTAGCTGACTTGAATCATAATTTCATCATGCAAACACCAGTCTAACAAAATTAGACTGAACCTTTTTGTTATGAGTAAAATAAAAGTGCAGGTTGGCTCTCTAACACGTTCATAATGAACCTCTACAAGCTACACTGTGCTGTCGCTGTTCTTCTTAGTTATCCATTGATTTACTGGATGAGTCATCCCAACTAATTTAACTTGACCCAACATCTCGTATGGAGCAGAAGCGCGCTATAAATTAATGTCTGTTAATTTAAACCCCTTCGATCCGTTAAAGTGAGTGAGTGTGCAACAAGCACCATGAATCTGGTTTTTTTTAAATTGGTGATGCAATTTTTAAAGTAGATGTGTGATTGATCTAAATTATGCTTATTTTTCCATTCTGTGCAGGTGCAACCGTACAGACAAAGAAAAAGCATTTTGTAGGTCTGACTGATCCCCATCAACTCTCCAGCGAAATACGCATGATTTTTGTATTACTCCCTGAGAAATTAACAAGACTGGCCTTTCCCTCAATGTTGAAGAAAGTGAGAGAAAAAATTCCTGGATCTGTCCCTTTATCCAAATCCACAACAAAAGCTGATCGGGTCTATTCTGGATTGAGACACTTCATCCATCCAAGTTTTGTGGAAATCCTTTTAGTAGTTTTTGTGGAATCCTGCTGACAAACCAACCAAACAACAAACATGGGCTAAAACATCATGTCCGGCGGAGGTAATAAATGACTATACTGTACTCATAAGGAAAGGTCGGCATTGAGCAAATGAGCAAGGGGACTAAAACGCTATAAATATACTTCAAGCAAATAATGCACAAAAAATATACATTTTAGTGTGAACAGTGTCACTTAAAAAGGGAATTTAGTTCTACAGTATCATACTGTATGTACATCTTAACAGCCGTCCGAAAGCTTTCAGATTTTCTGACGTACAGCAAAACAGTTTCAGTTACTTACTGTTAGCATTATCCATGACGGAGACATTAGCTTAGTCTACGAAGTGTGGCTGGAGATAAATCCCAGGCATCCGGCTGTTGGATCCCAATTTATCACAGAGCTCTTTTGTTTGTTGCACAGTTGTATTATACAGAAAGCTCTAAGACAAGCACAAGCACCAGAAACTCACAAGCTTTATCTGTGGACACAGTATCTGTTGTGCTGTCCTCTTAGTAGTGAAGCTATCTGGCTCTCAGCGGCTCTTTAAATACCAGCACTCATCAGCCTGTCTGGATGAGGAAAGACAGCATAAGATCCAGGAATATAAAGTACAGGTCATAAATCCCGCTTTAACTACCCTCTCTCTGACCTGATGCCCCGGATACAGTTGAAAATATATCAACAAATCAGTATGACCTCGAGGCGTTTGCTTGACAACACACTGTACAAAAAGTACAAGAGAAAGTCTGACTCATCATGTATTAAAAATCAATGAGTCATTCCCTGCCGCCCTTATGTAATATAGTTCAAACATATCCAATAGTGCACATTTCTTCAACTGCAACATGCTCTGAAATAAAAAATATTGTAGACTTGTTTTAATTTTCTTTTTATATAAAAGTCACTATTGGAGCGTGACGTTTTAGTCTTAACATCAGAAATATAGAGAGGAATCCGTCTCTAAGCTTCACACTGTAACACATCTCCTGTCTAATTACTGGCAGCTACAGTTGCCAGCATTAACATAAAAAAAAAAATCTTAATACTGGCCTTACATTATATGCAATGTTTTCAGGTTATATTACAATGATTTCTTCACTGTTTCTTTACTACGACTATGTACAGTAGAGACTATATTGAGTGCTACTGTATGACATCCTTCATCTTGTTCAAAGACTCCGAAGAATGATTCGTGTCACCAGCCAATCAAGTAAGCAGATATACTATGTGTGCAAGGGTAATCATAAATTCACCAGTCTGTAAATCTCATCTCTTTGTGTAACACTCTACTAACTTTCCCTGCCAACAGTGCGCTCAACATCTTTGCTTTATGGTCTGAGACAGCTGCATGGAAATGACCTGTCAGCCTCATAAAGCACTTTATCAAGGGACTCACTTATAGCTGCAGTGTAATGTTCTCCACATGGGTGCCTACATAAATAAGGAATCGATTATTTTGCTCTTTGACATGTGGATGTTGTTTTTTTTCTTTTTCTTACCAGTACCTATGAACCATATCTAATGCACAGATTTAGTGTCATGACACATTTGGTAGTGCTCATTAGGAAATGTGTAAAGAACAAATGAACCACTTACAAAATGACTTTAAGATCGACCTCAGAGACAGCTCAGGCTTAAGGCGGGCAGAGTTATACTTGGCAGTAAATGAGGGCACCTAGCTCCATGCGTCAACGAGGATGATAAAGGTGTAATCTGTCCTACCTGTAAAACCTACAAGTCTAACAAAGTGAGGAGGATATAAATCAAACACAGTTTGCACAGTACCACACACTCTGGAGAAGATTTGTGAGAAGATCTGTGATAAAATCTCATGGTTTTGGTTTCGTTGATTTTAGTTATTGCCCATTTTATTTTGTAGAATTCACCCTTGTGTCATGCTGTGACTACACTTCCTCTTTTTTCTTTTTTCCACCCTTTTGCTGTGTACACCTGTGTTTCAGTTCATTAGCCCTTGTGTATTTGGATAATTATTATTATTATTTGGATATTTGGATCTAAAATCATCTGATTTTACCTATGGCCCTGTAAATGATAACATCAGAAATATCTCAACAGCTACTGAAAGGATTGCTGAATGAAATTTGCCCTCGGCTGCTCCAAATTTCAATTGGTCAAATACTTTTTATGACCTAATAACAACAAAACTAACAACATTCCCATCAGGTATATGATTGTCATAAAAAGAAAACAACATCCTGTGTACAACTAACTCATCTGTAAGTGCCTACATCGGCTGTTTCCATGAAGCTCTCCCTAATGCTGATCTGTCATCGTGGGATAGAGGCTAACAGTCCAACCAGGTGGGCACTGGGCTGACAGGCAGCTATAAACCTGGCAACCTGTTCAGCCCGTTTCCAGCAAGCTGCTCCCTCCATCTGTATGATGTGCTGCCTGCCTCGATGTGCTTGGGTTTCACACCGGGGGCGAACTTGTTTATCGCTGTGATTTGACAAACGAGGGGCTGCTGGAAGAAAAGCTTTGGCACTGCTAAGTGTATAAGTGTTATTTGGAATAAAAATATGCCGTGAAATATCAAGTTTTTTCACCAGGATTGTACAGATTTCTGTTGCGAAATTAACAGGAAGAGCTTTTAATTTGGACTCCCCCCCCAATTATGTAAAAGCCTTTTGTTCCATTTTCAAATCACATTAATTATTTGATAAACTCACTTGTCAGCATGTGGATCTATCTCGTCTCAGGGGGACACAGTAGAGCATGGCACTTCCCTATATATAGCTGCTCTTAATTCCCTGCAGCTGTATATCTATTACACTATAAAGGCTGCTTGGCTGCGTAATGCTTTTTTTGTTCCTTATCTGTACACTCTGCCCGTTTGTCTCCATACATCCAACGCCTGTTGAATCTATAATAATCACACACAACTACAGGAATATAATTCAGAGAACCGAGTCGGAAATAAGACAGAAGAAATCCCTGTAATCCACCTGAACCTGTGAACTTTCATAGCTCTTTCTGGTCTGCGATCTAGGAAACTTCCTGGAACGAGCAGGTTATAATCCAGATGTGTTAAGAGGTGAAGGCCGGCCTTCAGCATTTATACGCACTGGCAGCTGTTATTGGGATGTTTTGGCACATGCTCTTTTGAAAATGGCACCGTTCCAGACATTAAGGTCAAGATGAGTTCCCTCGCCACAACACCTGTCATCACTGTTCCATTACGTCGCCAACAGACGACAGCAGATAGAGTGCTCGGCCTGACATGGAAATACTGGACCGTTGAGGAATAGGAGTAATAATCTTGTTGTTTCACTACACAGGATATATTTACTGACTGATGAGTGTGTGTACGTGCACTGAATTCACATGACAAGACACCCCTCACAAACACCAACACTTCTTTTTAGCCTTTGAATTCTGAACAACTGAACGACAGGTGGACTACAATTACAGTTGTGTTGCTAGGCAACCCCCGCGCGTAAGGGTGAAAATATGAATTTGAACCTTTTCCAGACAAATTGCAGCTCAATTATACTGTAATTTGTGCAGAGATGGGGAAGAAATGGACAAAAAGCCACATTTCACTGAGTGGAGGATGAGGAAACGTGGGCAACACAGACTGTAAGGTCTTCAGAGAGATGGAGGTGAGTGAACTCTGGTTGATTTCAGCACCATGACATAAGATGTATTGATCTCTGTACTGAAATATGGATAAAGTACATTAGAGAATAATATATCTGCCATTTTCACACATTGTAGTCAAAATGGGACTTATTTGTGTGTGTCTATCCCTAAGGTGCAAGAAAAAAACATGTTAAAAAAGTAATTTGTCATTTCTGCGTACGTATGTTGTTCTAAGTACTAAATCTAGGTGTTTGGGATGATGGGGATGTGACATGTCAACAGTTTCTGGCAATTGTAATTTGGACTTAAAAACAGGACTCAATAACCAATCCCGTCTTCCTGTCACTGTCCTAGGTTTACCTCAGTTGATTTCCTATTTTATGTTGAAAGTTTATCCTCATGTTTTATATTTTACTTCCCACTTCCTGTCTTTGTCCATTTTCCCACCCATTTCTGTGTAAACCTGTGTTTTACTTGTTCATTAGCCCTTGTGTATTTGTGGTTTTCCTTCCTCCTATCCGCTAATACTGCCATTGCAACAGCAGCATGAACAGTAATATCACAGGGAAACACCAGGGTGGAGGAAACTTAAAAACGTTTTCTATATCTGCTTTAAATGTCCAACTAATAGGCAGAGACTTCTCTTAGCTGTGTGAACGGGTTTTCTCTCTGTGGTACTTTTAAAATAAGGATGACAAAGAGCTCAAGGAGAGGCATGACTCACCTGGAGCGCTCAGCGGAGTATGAATGTTCACAACTGAGTCACAAGGATACATTCAAGACAATCACATTCAAAAGCACACACCTTGACCCTCAGAACAACACATAAAGACACACGCACACAAATTATACATGCAGCACATATGTATATATGCGTACATATTTATATATAAACACACATGTAAACTGTGTTGGGATACATATTCCCAAAGTATGAGTGGTGTTCTGTGTGTCAGATCTCTATGACAAGGTCATTTTGCAAATGTTCCACTCATATAATGCAGTGATTCACTCGGTTAGGTAAGTGAGTGGGAGCTGTTAAGAGGGTGCATATTTTTAGTCTCTGCATTTCCCTTGGACTCAACTGGTGCTGGGAACATGGGATGACACTGTGTATGTGCGTATGGTCGTACGTAATGTGAAGGCTTTGGCACACTTTTATAGACCATGGAGGCTATTCTGTGAGTCGATTAAGCCCTGAAATAATACAACAAGAACACGTCTGCAGTCAACTTCTGACCTAGTCGAGAGTTAATCAAATTGGTGCCGGTCCGGTCCTAGAAGATTTTAATGTCCTGGATTAATGGGAGAAGTTCCAGTCATGTGTTATCTGTCAATTCATGGAAACATCCGTATCCTGTACTGTATCTATACAAAAATGTCACGCTAAAGTACTTTAACCAGTTACTTAGTAGATAAACTGTCACATAACAAGTAATCCAACATTGTTGTAAAAATAGAGTTGTATTCAGTGATAATACGGAGAGATTATCATCAATGTTTTCCCGTAAAACAAAAATGTGGTGCAACAGAAAATGTTTCAGTTCACCATATGTGATGTTGACTCACACTCCAGATTACTTGGCAAAACATATAAATATCTACGAAAATTATGGCAACACAAGATTCACAGCCCCAGCAGCACGAGTAATTCATGTGAAAACACACACAGACACACACACACACACACTCCTCTTGGATAACTTGGCCAGGTTCCCGACAAATGTCTGTACACCTCACAGCAAGCACCAGATAGCACGCACACAGAGACACACACACACAGAGACACACACACACAGAGACACACACACACAGAGACACACACACACAGAGACACACACACACAGAGACACACACACCACTCTGCAGCAGGAGATTAGATCCAATGTTAAACAAAGAGGGAGAGCAGGTTTCTGACATGCCAACTCTTTAATTAGACCACTGCTATCTGTGGACACACACACAAACATGCATGCACGCACACACGTGTTTGTGCACACGCGCACACACACACACACACACACACACACACACACACATTATGTAGCCTTCAGAAGAACGTCATATTTCTCAAGAAAAATTTTAAAATAACCTGTCAAGGATGCTCTCTCTCTCTCTCTCTCTTACATGCTCACACACACACACACATGCTCACACACACGCTCACACACACCTGCTCTTGCTAAGTGTGTGTTATCCACGTTGTTTGTCTGTCTGGTGTCACAGGAAGCCAGATATGAGGAGGAGCAGCCAATCAGCTGTCACCTGCTTTGATGTGTCGGGAGGCTCCAAACGACCAGAGCAGCGCTGCATGTCATCTCTTTGGCTCCGTGTTGGACTGTATTTGCCAATACAGGCTACTCAACCGATCCAACAGGCTTAATTAACATTAGAATCCATTAGATGATCAAGAGACGGATGAAAAAAGGAATGTTAGGAGAATTGGCAGCGTTTACAACACATGAAGTGACATAAAACAGCATTTAGATCGTGCTCTTAATTTAAACAAAGGAGATTTATGCCATCAAAAGCTGAAAACTGGACTCTTATTTTCTTTCCC
>CAEMYA010000238.1:3622594-3634975 GCA_903131615.1 Diplodus sargus | reverse complement strand
ATAGCTGAAAACT
Organism: Diplodus sargus; assembly: GCA_903131615.1. Lineage (NCBI taxonomy): Eukaryota > Metazoa > Chordata > Actinopteri > Spariformes > Sparidae > Diplodus > Diplodus sargus. Next base: position 3,634,962 of record CAEMYA010000238.1, on the reverse strand, counting down.
GGACTCTTATTTTCTTTCCCTATTGAATGTTTACGTTTTTGTCCACTGTGCATCTAGGGGACAGCTCAACCTTTTCAGACGAATCACTCTGATCGGACCTTTCCAAACATTTTTGCACAGCAGACCATTTCTATATGTGAGTGGTCTTGTGGATGTGGAGGAACGTCACGACCAAAGTGTAGGTTAACCAGCCAGTTTTTTGTTTTTTTTTAGAAATGCTTGTTGGATGGTCGAACATCTTTCAGACTCCCTCCTCCAGCAGAAATTCATGTCAAAGACATTCACGGCCACTTCACTCTGTGATTAGACAGCTGTGTGAAGGTCAGGAAGGAGCAAGGATTTTGTATTCTTGATTTTTTTTTGAAGGCCTTCCAGGAGAGATTTTCTGAAATTACCAAATTGTACTGGTCTGAAGCCTCGTGGGTGGGATGTACTGATTTTGATGATGAGAAAATCAATAAGCAGTTTACAGGAAATTCATCAGTTGTTGGAAGAAGATCAACTGCACCCAGTTGTGCAACATACCAGCAGTGCAGTATCAGAGAGATGTTACATGAATAACCAACAGGTGTTAAGGCCATATGGGGACGTGAGGATTAGAGCTGCACAATGTATCAATTCATCAATTTGAACACGTGCAGTAGTCACATCGCAGGACGTGCAGTGTTGGCAAATTACATCAAACATGACCCGCTTTGATTTCAGGGTTCCTGTCAACAGAGTCTGCTACTAGTGAGTGACATGCAGGCCTCGCATCCACAGCAATTAATCAGTGGAAAAGAGATACGTGAGGTTTACCCTTGGAAGCAGACAGCGTCATGAAGTCCGCCAGCTTCGATTAAAACATAAGCCTTCTCTAATATGGTGGATGAGTGTTTTCCCAGTCGGGGTTTTATCAGGAGTTGGTGTGTGAGGATTCCCCGGAAAACACGCGGCTGAATTTTGAGTTGTCTGTCTTTTTGTAGTTGAGAACTAGATTGGACCTGAACTTTTTGGGGGAAACGAAACACACCACATACCAAGTGGATTGAACCCTGGGACTGTGGGACAAGACTTTCTCATGTACACACCAATGCTGCTTTGCTTGCTTAACTTAACTTATACATTCAACATGGGTTCATTTGTTGTTGATCTGTTGGTTTCCAGAGACATATATTTCATTGCTTCTTGCCATTTCTTTTTGACAAAGCTATTCCAATTCTATTTCACAATGTTTTATCATTTTATTATTCCTCTATTTTTCCTTATTTCAATATATATTTCTTAAAAAGAAAAAATATCACGACGTCAGTGGTCCCATATGGTGCAGCCCTTATCAGGATGTTTTTCTGTCTCTTTACTTGCTCAGAGTCACAGAGCGGATTTATGCATTGAGCCAAAGACAAACACATAGACAAGCATGAAAAACCTGTGTGACATTTAGATTTTCTGATTCACTTCACAATACTTCTGGCTAACGCAGAACACAAGACAATCACACATAGACGATTATGCGCTGAGACACCACATCACCATGAGCAGCTACAGTTTGGTATTTATTTAATCCTGCCACACATTATGAATAAGATCATTTAGTTAGCAGCTGTTGTTGTGTTTATGTGTAGGATTGTGTGATACTTCTCTGTCAATGGTGTTCCCACACAAAGGTTAAGTCAATATTTAACATAAGAACAGTGTGAGGTAGCAAAGCTCTAATTTATTAGGATAGTTTTATAGGACTCAGCGAAGGACTTCTCTTCAGTTTGTGAGTAAAGTGTATGGCTTTAAATATGTAGTGTTCCTCTACCTGTAAAAAGCTGTGAACTGTAATTAGATTTAGTAGGATGTTATCCTAAAAATGACTATATTACGAGTAAAACTACAAAAGGCCATTCATTAATACTGCCACTGTTTTCTTAAATGTCATTACGTTGGTAGCAGGACTGTAGTCAGAAGTATTCTAAATATAGGCCACATTTTGGCAAATCTATTTCAGAAACCCAGTAGCAACATATTTAGAATAAATCCCTTCGTCGTTGCACTTAATCTTCATGCAGCAGAAACCTCGGCACATTCACTTCAAGGTAGTTCTTCGCTCAATGTCCACAGCCGAGGTAAACCACAGTCAGGAATGACAAAATGTAATCTCCTTCCCCCAGGTGGCATCTCTTCAACTGAAGTGTTTTTAGCATATGTGCATGTGTACAGGCTAGATTTACTGTCTAGAGGAGACGGGTGAAAATAGCTCCCATTGAGCAGAATTTGCACTGAACTATTTTAGTTTTAACAGAGAACTAATATATTTAATTACAGTGTTTTTTTTAAGAATGCAGAACAAAAGCAAAGAGTATTGTAATGTCATGTATTTTACAGAAAATGTGCTAAAAGCTGATGTGGTGTCTGTCTTTCACCACACAACTCTTTTCATTGTAAATGTCACAAAGATGATATGATTCATTACCACATGTCCAGTCCCTGCCATATTTTTAAAACTACTGACAGAACCCAAAGGATGTGAGGGGGGACAACCCATTGTGGCCAAACCCCCTCAGTCAGCATCCAGCTCAAAGATAAGACGGAGCAGAGGACATGGGATCAGGACAAGGATGAAGGATGAAGAATGGAGGATGGAGAGGAGAGGAGAGGAGAGGAGAGAAGAGGAGAGTAGAGAAATGCAAAGTAAATGCTGTACAGTAGATATACATACCAAACCACAAGAGAGACAAAAAAGGTGATGGAAAGTAACTCATACATGAAAAAATAAAAGAAATCCAGCTAGGACAAGTGGGACATTGGAGGGGACTTGGGAAGGACAGTTTTATTTTTTTATCTGGAGGGAGGGACTGCACTCTAACCAAGGGCAACAGCAATTGTGGGCATCTGTCTTCAGCCATCTGGGAGAGCCCCCCGGCTGCAGTGGGGACCAAAGCAAATGTGACCTGTGCATGAGTGACAGTCAGTATACTGGAACACCAACAGTGCTCATAGTCGCATGCAAATAGCAAGAAAGCAAAAGAAGAGGAAAAGAGAAAAGTGTTTAGAATTAGACTTTAATAATAATCAAACTAGTAAATACTGAATTTGATTTAATAGTAATCAGCCGTAGTAATAATTAATTTGATTCTTTTTTTTTCAAGAAAAAGAAAATCAAAAACCTCTGATTCAAGCTTCTTAAATGTGAATATTTTCTGGGCTCTTTCCTCCTCTGTGACAGTAAATGAAAAATCTTTGGGTTGTGGACAAGACTTTCACCGTTTTTGACAGTTTGCAGACCAGACAGCTAATCGATTGATAATCTGGTGGCATGGTTTGGGCTTTTTGTTTAGTAATTTCTTGTTTTACTTTGTAGGTTATATTCTCATGTGTCACGTTTCTAATTATACACCTTTACCTTGTTAGTTAATCACTGCCTGTGAATTTAAGCCTGGTCGGTTTAGGTTTTTGCTCTCTTAGATTGTTTTGTTGCCAGATATTTTATTGCCTGCTCTTTGTTTTTGTGCACTTTATTTCATTAAAGCTCAGCTTTTGTTTTTCAATCCGTCTGCCTCGGTGTCTTGTGTTTGGTTCCTGTTTTTGATAAATTATAACAGAGATAAATCACTAATGAAAATAATCATTGCAGCCCTTAATCAAAAAATTCATTAGTCAGGGAGGGAGGAACAGTTATACACGTATTTACTGTCTTTCAGAAAAGCTGGATGAGAAGCTCATTACCACTTTCATGTCCGTCTGATAAATATGAAGCTAGAGGCAGCAGCAGGTTAGCTTAGCTTAGCATAAAGACTTGAAACATTTAGCAAGGACAGAGTTCTGTTGGACTATTTCTTGGTGACAAGCAGAAACTTTCTGGTGTCTCCTGTCCAAGAAATATTTTGGCTGATTTTTTTTGTTTCAACCTTTGAACAGAGCCAGGCTAGCTGTTTTTCTTTCTGCTTAGCTTACTAACCGTATGTTGGCTCTAGACAGAACTGTTCCTTTCAGCCAAAAAGATTTGTTTTTCTTGTTTTTGGCAATAACTTGTTATATTTTGTGTTGAAAACTGTACTCGACTAAAGCTCAGTTTTATAAAATGTAAAAGTCTCAGATGTTCCGTTATAAAATAAAATCGTTTCATTAAATATAGTTTAATTAAGACAGGACTTAAAAAGAAAACAAAAGGTTAGAGACAGGACGTGACAGTTGATAGTTTAAAGTTTTCCAGCCAAAATTGTCCTAGAAATGTTACGGCTACATGCTACACTTCCTAAACGCTACAGCCACATTTAGTTCTGTGAATCTTAACAACCCTAAAAATACCATTAAGGAACGACTTATCTGCAAGAGAAAAAAACAAGTCCTTAAACCAGCAAACCATGCCAGCATATGCTATAAATTCACTAAATATGGCTTGTTTCAAAGATCATATAGACGGGGTGAGAGATATAAAAATGTGGCGAGGAAGTGGTGATTATAATAAGACGGATTAGTTGAGACGACTGTGCTGTTTTCTGACAGGAAGATGTGGGCTGTTGAAGGCACCGGCCTGCAGTCGGCTGTAATCCTCCTCTTCCTTCCCTACATGCTCAAAACAAGACTTGACCTAAATTCTCTTAATAGTTTTAGATACATTTAACAAAGAGCGTTGGATTGCAAGAATTACCAAGGCTACATGAAGCCAAAAAAAAATGTGTGAAATCTGACAGTATTTGGTGTACGTTGTAGGAAATCAAACTATTATGCTTCCTGTGTTATGCACCCTGCTAACGACAAGGAAATTAACATACAGCATTAGTGTTATGAGAATTCAACAGATGCTTTGTTGTACGATAGAGATGACATTTAAAGCCTGCAGAGAAAAGACAGTAAAGGATTGCAATCCTCCCTGTGATTTATTCTACATCACACTTCATCGACTTGCTTTTGCTGCAAAGAAAAATTACTTTAATTCATGAACAGTCAGAACAATTCTTCATAAACAAGATGAGGAAAGTACCTGACTCACATAAAAAAAGGTAAATTCAAGTTTTAGACCAATTTGCCTAATTTTAAATGGAGCTGCAATAATGAACTGATTAATCTATTAGTTGAAAATTAGTCTGCAAGTCACATCTGAGTCACACATGAGGATATTTTTGTTCATTATTTGCCGCCTACATTACAAAATGCAACTTAACCATTGAGTCACATCCCTGGAGGGCCTTTATAAGATTAAATGCAGCTTACTCTGGAGCCACAAAAGGCTTTATACTACTTTTTCACAGTAGTACTCCCCGAGACCTGTAAATACACTTGAATGTCAAATTGGTGGAGTTACCCTTTAAATGTTTTGCTTTTGTCTTTTTTTCTTTGTTAGTTGCTTTTGTCATTTACTTACACCACAAGCCACCCTCTTTGTTATTACCAGTTTTTTTTAAAAAATGGTTTTACATTTTACTTTACATCTTAACATTGAGACGACAGCAACAGCGAAACAGAGTCGAGCACTATTTGTCGAGAAAAAGTCATTAGGCAAAGGTTTCGGTTTCTTACGGTTGTCTTCACATCTGCTGTCTGGCTGAATGACTCTGCCTCTTAAAAGTGTATCTTGTTTTTTAAGGCCCGAGCAACTTTTTCTTCCCAAATGATCGCATTTTTCACTGCCTGAACATACCCCAAAACTCACCAAACTCATTCAAAAACCTTATATCTACGCGTTCAATGAATTGTGCTGAATCTCGTGATGTAGGCCATGCCCATTTCCACCTACTGGTTTTATCTGCAAATTCGCCAAATGTCGCAAAGCTACTTTTTCAAACTCCTCCAAGGTAATTTCGCCGATTTCCACGAAAATTATTAAAACTTATTAACTTATAAACGTATCAAATAACAACTTCCTGTACATTTTTGCTCAAAACACAAAGTGTTGCATATCTTCACATTGGTCTGTCCCAATGACATGAAACTCAGGTGACTACTTCCCCATGAGCCACTAAGGCTTTGTGAAAAAATTACAAATTTACTTTTTCCAACTCCTCCTAGGCCATTTGACTGATTTGCAACAAACTTTGCAAGGAGCATCTGTGGACAAAACTTGAATCAAAAGCTGTCACCAACGTCACACCTGGTGGCGCGGTCCATTTTGATTCTTCGCCATGAAACCATCAACTCATTTTAACTTCCACATACAATTTGCCATCTACTCCAAATTGCTCAAACATGTAGGGGGTCTTGCCCTGATTAAGTCTACGTGGCACACCCCAACGGCAGCATACCCCGACATGCATGGACTGCGAGGGCCCGTTCATCGCTGCTTGCAGCTTTAATTTATAAATAGATTTCCACCTTTAACTTTGATTTTGAACAACTCATCAATGTCTATTTGAAAAAGAAAGTGCTTTGTTGGATCCATTATTGCGACCAGGAATTTAAATTCTGAAAATAGCTGAATGCAAACTTGGCAGCAGAGGCAACCTGGGTAGCTATTTGCAGAATTTTAGCTCAGAACTATTCAATTCTCCTGGCACTGATACATGAGTGTGAACACGTGTTTACAGTTGGATAGGATCCCGGGGCAGAGCGGGGTTAAGCCACTTCCTGCCTGTTTCCCTTCAGGCTTCATGCTCTTGTCAGCACTCTGGTCAGTAACTGCATTACACTGATAATACAGGCGGGACTCCTGACGTCTCAATTACAGACACACGTGTCTCATCTCAATCCATCTCCATCTTAAAGTGCAATTTTAGCTTTCCAAGTTACATTCTCACTGTTTCTATAACTTCAGCAAAATGCTAAATATGTTTCTGCTAACTGATGGCATGCCAAGCAGTAATCCTTCCATCTGGAGGGGAAACGTATGCTTTCCATATGGAGTGAGGCAGGAGGTGGGAGGAGGGAGGCATGGAGGCCAGGATGACTAATGAGCATGACTAAGAGTTAAGTTCAGGGTGGTTTTCCATGTCATTTGTCCTGTCCATGTCTGGCTCATCACTTGATAAATATACATTGTGTGGAGTTGGAAGTGAGACTCCTGCGTTACTGTCAGTTCTCGCAGTGAGTAGACAAATTAGTCAATAAGGTTGAAATGTGTGGTCTGTTACAATAGGTGCCAGAATCCTTCCTTTCCTCCAGCACTGGCAGAAACATATGATGCCAGGGCCAGAGACCCGATAAGAGAGGAAACAAAGTCTGCAACGCCAGAGATAGCAAAGGCCAGTCTTGTGCTTTATCAAAGCTGAACAGAGAGACCTATCAATTATGTTGCTGCACTGATTGCAACAAAAGGTTGAGATTCACGACAGTTTCAACAAATTCTGTGTGACTGCAGACAAACTCCTAATAGGCATGGGAGAGGAGCATATCACACTGATGCACAGGATTGCCAGAAAGGTGAGTTTTTTCAAACATTAGACACTAAATTCACATTTATTCAAGCTCTCTGGTGGGATTAGCTGATCTATAGTCTCATCACCGCACTCTGTACTGAGCCATAAAGGAAGTTGGTGTCACTAAACTGTGCACATGAAGTACAACCGGTGTGGAAAAAGGTGTGTTAAACTTTAATATGCGGCAAAGTTACCAAACTTTTAAAAGGCTTTGTTTTGCTTATTTTGTTTGTTCTTAAATTTGATTTGACTGGTGGTTTTTATGCCCTGATAACCACTGAAAGTGAAGTTAACTGTGAGGCTGCCACGTAACAAGATATCTCAATATTTTTACATTTCATAAATCCTTGGTCTGTATACAAATGCAATATTGAAATTGCAACTATATTGCATGATGATTTTGATATGACTTCACACGGTGAGATTTTTTGATAAATAAGCATCAGTAATGTGGATATGATGACTGAAGTTATCAGACTGCTATACTTGCATTAACACTTGTCTTTACCCACTCAGAGAATTACATTATTTACTGTATATATAATATACACATTCTAAGACAACATCTTGCTGTAAATATTGGGTGTTCATTTTGTGTTTGTAAGGATGATTTTAAACTACATTTAGTTTTAAGTTTAAGAGGTACAGAGATATAAATCAATTTCTTCTCATGAATAAATAAGTAAATAATTGAAAATAATATAATACTGCTTCCAATGTCTAATGTTGTACATCAAAAGTTATATGTGTTGTTATGTTGATTCTTGCCTTTAGTAATCATTCAGCCAGATCTGAGATGTAATGACTCATCACTTCATTGAGAATTTGCTGAGATGTCTAATGATGTGGTGAAGGAAACACAATAGGGGTGTATTTTTGGATCAAATCATCCCAACGTTGACAGATGACTGCAGATAAGATCGCTGCTCTTTCCTCGCTCCCGTTCCCCTCATCATCCATCCTCCGAGTTCTTATCTGTGCTGCTGACTCGTATTGGAAACCTGACAGGCTAAATTGGATTGACTTTTAATTAGATGCACTCCCTAGGTAAATGGGTTTAATTGCCTGAATTATCTCACTGGTTGCTTGAAGTGGGAGGGCGAGGAGACGCGGCTGCATAGCTTTTTCAACAAATAAACCAGTCCCACTTTCAGTTAAGTCAGTTTGAATCAGCTTGTTGTAATCAAACTGATAATTAAAAGGCAGATAATGACAAGCATTACCTGAATTTATATTTAGTCCGGATTTATACTTAATGCAAAAAAGGTAATGTCAGTTCTGCTAGACATACCTCCAGGTTTAGATTCATAGATAAGCTCTAGAGTTCACACATTAATAACAGCACAACACTAGATGGATGAATCATCTGTAATCAGGCTTCATCATGCTTTAATTATATTCCCCACGGTAAGAGTGTTGTTTAATTTAGTTTGCACTTTAATGTGACAATACCTCCTGGTAACACATTTCACCGCATCTCAGTAGTGAATAGCTCACCACCACCACCGCGTTAATACAATGACTGTGTTTATATGCTGTCATTCACTGTGATAAAGAGCTGTGATTGCAGCGAGCAGTAATGGGAATGGTTTTGCTGGATGTGTGTTACTGAAAAGGATTACTGAGTCTTCAATACTTGTAGAGCAACAATGCATTAAATGAAAACAATGTGACAATGTGAAAGGTGCCACTCACAATTATGAACCTGCAGAGAATTATCACCCGTATGTGCAGCTCACCTCGGCTTCACGGAGCTTTATATCAATTTTCAGCTCATTGTTTAACTGTCCAATCCACAACTTTCATAGCATCGTGGCTATTATCTAAGCTATTACGAATACTTATTATGTACCTCTACACTGCATACACAGGCTTGTGCACTGCCAATACCACTATCTGCATGTGGTTGTTGTAGGTTCTGTCCACTAGAGGGTAGCCACATGAAAAGACTAGGAACTGATAGCTTTCTTGCTAAATACTAATTAAGTTTAGACAATGGTAAGTCATATGATAAAGAGGAGGGAGGCATAGCTTCTGATAATGTAAAGTAGCAGTGAGACAAAGCATTTCGTTTTCACAAGTTTATAGGGAGACAGAAAAGCAGAACAGCTGGACACTGAATGATACTAATGAGTGTTTCACGTTATCACTCTAGGTGTTGTGGCTACCTGTAAAGGCAACGCTCTGTTAACGTTGAGTTAGATAAGCTACCTTGCTACAATAATATCAATCAAAACCCACGTCCAACATTTGTTTGTCTCAGTGCACAAGCACTTCCTCCCAGCAATCCCAAGCTCTCTGCCAACATTATTTTTGTCCAATACATGTAGTCAGTCTCAGGACCCAAGGCAGAGTGCGGTCCACCTACATAACCAAAACATTTTTTTAAAAATTAAAATTGTGTTTGTATGTTTGACTCACAAAATGTGTTCCATCAGCCATGGTCAGCTGTGTTCAGCAAAGAAACTGTAAAACTCCCAAATTGTAGATTTGCTGATCCTGGTTTGTGATGATTGAAATAGAAAGCTCACAAGTTTATTTTTGATCAAGAATTGAAATCCTGACAAACAGACTGGCAGTTGTCCATGAAAGAAGCAGGATTTTCCCCCAAGGAGATGGTGGAGACCAAATACAGATCTGGAATGAATGAAGCTCCGCATAAATTCCATCTTAATATTAATTAATTCACAACCCTCTTCCTCCCCACTTCTTAATAAGCTGACGATGGGCGTCTACTCCATCAGTTAAACAAACCAGATTTTGTTCTCTGCTGCTGGCGTCAGCTGGTGCTTCAGTGCAAATAGTTGCGACCCTCTTCCGCCCATTCACCTCCAGTTCATTATATCCAGTGCCCAGGTTGAGCTAATCAGATTCCACTCCTCATTACATCCAGAACTTCAGCCAATCATCTTCATCCCATCACCACCACCGGCATCTGGGCTCCATCTACCCACAGCTTCCCTCTTAAAATACAAAATGGACATCACAATGGGGCCTTATCGTCAAAGACACATAGTTGTCATCTTACATGCACAATGCAATAAAAATGTAGTAATTCAAAATGACTCTAAAACCACATGACAACAACACATGGGCACAATTAGATTTTTGGCGGTGTTCACTTGCATTTTCTGCCTCTGAATTGGCCTGTGTTTTCATCTGCACCACTGGTCCCACTCACCCACAGTATTGCATAAGTAAGATATCAAATATGACGTTAAACAAATGTTACAACTTTTACCTTGACTGGATGAATATCAGATAACTCTTTCAATCTGGCTTTGACACTGAAACAGCCATACGAGCGTGACAAAATATTAAAAGCAAGTCTTGAAATTGATAGAAACAGTTTCTGTACAATGCTGAACAAAAACATAACATTTAACTCTGGTATTCCAGCAATATTTTTGCATTATGAGACCATCTCACTCAGCAGCTGGTACCCTGAACAGTGATCATCTATCCCCTGGAGTTAAATGCTGCACAGATAGTGAAGTAGCAGCAGACTTCACATGGTGCAGAAACACTTCATTGACTATAAAATGAAAAGGTAAATGTAACATACATTTATTATCAGGTCCAATGTCCAATGGTCATAACTCTTAGTGGACATAAAGGTCCAGAGGCTTCACCATAAGTCCTCTGTGATCCAGTCATGACTGAAACAGACGGCACTGGACAGACAGCAGAGCCAGGCTATAATGGCTCCTTCAATTAACCACCATTTAATTTTGCCTGCTTGACTGGCCTTTTGTGTTCGGAGGTAATAGCCATTAGAGAGACTATAACATACCAATTAATGGAGGAACAAAGAGCAAAATTATTCCAGAATAAAAGACCACATGACAAATCAGGTGCAGAGTGAAGCTATCCAATCTGAGGAAAACCGAGGAGGACAGAGCGGGTTGCGAGAGTGCTCTTTTCTGGGGAAAATGACACACAACACACAACACACACACAAACAGAAACATTTTCACACCGCTGCCTGCTGTGTTGAATCTGTACCTGCGATACAGCTGCAGGCGACTGGAGAGGTAATGGAGCATATGAAACTTTCCACACTGCCCGTCAATGTGTCGCATCCATCCCTCTGTCCATGTGACCACGGCTCAAACAGTGTCTATCCATCATCTGGCTCTTTTTACAGCATCATAACTAACATAAAACTTATTTTTCAAAGCATTGGATGAAATGCGCAAAAGACCAGTTTAGGGAGCATTTTGAAGAACTACTCTGGCAGCAGCAGTGACTGGTATTTAAGAGGTGACTTCAAGGTTGCTTTTTAAAAAAAAAAGTGAGACATGGAGAAATTAAGAGACTCTCAGTACTGTGAGTATATACTAGAGTTTGCTTTAGCACCTTGCGTGTTGATATTAAAGTACACAGTAGCAGGAGGCCCTTTCTTCCTCATACACAAGAGCTTGTGTATGAGGAAGGAGAGTGTCTATATGTGTTAGGTTTGTACCTTGTACGGATTAATTGTACTGAATCTCTCCTGACAGTCAGCGTTTATGTTTTTTTCAGACTTTGCAGCTGACAAGAAACATTTTATGTTTGTCCTCACAGGGAAGCTGACGATGCCACTTCAGGGGACATGATTCATGTTGTCAATGCAGTGATGTATATGAGCTGTGAAAACTCAGGTGTAACTAAACATTTAACTTGAAGACAGAAAGAAAGGCTGTTTCTCCTCAGTTTTCAGTTTCTCACAGCTCAGTATCGACCTGCTTGTGTTGTCATTACATGTCATCATTGATCCTTTGTGGACATCTTGACATTTGCAGCACCTGCAGGGATGGGTTTTCTGCCCTTAGCTCCAGGTGACAGATAATAAATACCCCAGGGCCTAGACTGCAAGCGTATCAGACACGTTTTTTACTTTCACGTCTTCGGCAACAGATACGCTCATATTTCAACCTCTGCACCGGCTCTGTGCAGGCTCTCGTCTCAGCTGCGTCTCACGGGTGAAACAACGACCTGTCAGTGTTCTTGACAATACACGCATAAACAAGAGCAATGATGCCCATTTACTGATTTCAATCTCTTCTG
>CAEMYA010000238.1:3599756-3612638 GCA_903131615.1 Diplodus sargus | reverse complement strand
GGGAGAAGAACAACGCCATTGTGAAAAGCTCCGGAGCTCGATAATGACTGCGGTTCACAGTTAGGAGCAGCGTAAACCCTTTCGGCAGTAAAGAGTATTTGAGCGTGACTACAATAATCAACTCCTGACTCAATCCGACAGACAGTTATTAGTCCACTGCAGTGGCTGCAGGGAGAGGCACCTTTTGAGCAGGCCTACCAGATTTCTTGACTTCACATTCGTTTTTTAACTCTTAGTCGGGAAATTCAAGGTAAGATAGAAAAAAAGTGAGAAATGTTCGTAAATTAAACAGACTTTTCTAAAATAGTTTTTTTCCTTTTACCGAAGCTAAAGGTCTTCCAAACAAATTTTCAGAATGTGGTTTTTTTTTTTGGTAAAAGTAAAAAGGAAAAGATTTATTTGTATACATGTTGTTTTCTTTCTCTTTTCTCTCTAACACAGTGGCTCTAACATATTTCCACACCAAGGACACAGAACTGACCCAAATTAGACCACAGACCTCTAGATGACAATATGTTGTCCTGATAAGAAATTCAATTTAGATGCTTTATTGCTACAGAATGTGAAACATATCACCAAAATATTCATACATTCTGTCATAGTGTTTCTCACAGTATGGCTGGAATTAGTTAATTGTTAATAGTTATTTCACTATTAACAATCAATGAAATGCTTTATAAACCATTTGTCAAACAACTGTAAAGGCTTATAAACTCTTAATAAGATAAGATACAATTTCATAATAAGCAATTGTTTAACAACAATTACCAAAGAGTTAATGGACAATAAACGTATCATTTATTAATGATGGTCGTCACCAAAACAAACGATTTCTCCTTGTTTGTGGGGGACTTCCTGGAGCCAGATATCATGTTGGTGTTTGCACATTTCTTGCATAATATCCAGTTGGTCATTTTAGTATATTCCACTTATTCAACCACGTGAAACTATTTAAGATAAAGCTTTAAATGATACTACATCAGGAGACATTTAGTGAGATTACTTAAACACCATGTTTATCTACATACCTGGCATAGGGTGACCTTCTCCATTTCAGTCCCTTACTATGAAAAGCCCTTATGAAGTCATCAAGGGCAGCAATGCAACATGTCCCAGTGCTCATTGAACATGCATTACTTCACTTCGCTCTGACACTGAGCAATATGAGCCTACATCATATGTGGACACTTTGAGAGCGAGCAGGGGAAGGTCTGAGGGGGCATTTAACAAACGACACAATTACTCCGCGGCAGGGCCTAATGATTGAGGATGAATGATGGTGAAAGCCTCTCAGAAAAGCGGGCTGATGAAAATAGTTTAAGATCACAATGCATTCTGGGTAAATGTGTCGTCATCATTCTATTGGTCCCCTCCGTTCTTGAGGGTCAATGTCACTTGAGTCCACTTCTCGGCAGTGGAAGCGCGAGGCGGTGATGATTCCCTTTCAGAAGAAGTGCCTCTCCCTCTCAGCACTCAGTTTAGTTTAGGGGTTTCATAATATATCTGTATTGACTGAGATAGTTCAAAAGGAAATATTGTTATTGTGTTAATATTACACATATGGTAACATATTGTAAAGTCTCTTCAATAATTTCTTGATGGTCGTGCTTTGTCACGCTGACAGAGGTGATTGCCTCCCGCCGTAAAAAAGAAAAGAGAAGAAGAAGAGGCAGTAACTAGCTTGATAGCTACTACCACAGTATGGGGCTACAACTGCCGTACAAAATCATATCTGAGGAGATGATGGATGAGAGGGAAATTAATTCCTTTTGCCGCAATCATTTTGTTGTCAAAATCTGATGTTGTGACACGCTGAGCCATTTAGCTTTGCATTAAGACTGGAAAACGGGGGTCTCTGATGTTTGCCAATCGCTCCCATTCAGTAAATAGTCCTCAAATAACCCTACTTAAAATCACAAATCTCCTTGTTTACATTTTGGGTTTTGTACGAATTAAACAAGCAACACACGACCTGTTAATAAGCGATGTTTGGAGGTGCGTTTAGCTACCTTGTGTCCGGTCTTTATGCTAAGCTAAGCTAAGCTAACTAGCTTCCGGTGCATTTGTCCAAAATATCAAACCTCGACTCCTTTAATATTTGAACAAGCCGCTTCAGCTGCCTGCCGAGCAATAAGTGAACGTGTGCATGTATTACCAAGGCAGCGCAAGTGTTCAACAAGCACAATGTGACATAATGCGAGATATTTTCATATATCACTACCCTTTCAACCGCTGTTTAAGGGGCTTTAGCCGGGTTCCTCCCTCACCAGCTTCCTATCCAGTGCCAACGCGGTTAGATGTTTCATTATAGATAAGAGACAATTATTGCACCACATCACACATGCTATCGCTATCAGCAGAAATCTCAACCCACAGAATGCAATCCAGATAGCGTGTCCCTGTGCCCTTGGTATTTAATGACATTTCTTTCTGTCCAGGAAGATAGAAGGAATCCATCAGAGCGAGCGTTTGGAAATGTTTGACTGTTTTTCTGTCCCATTTGAACTGGGCCAGCGGCGGCTTCTCAAGCTAAAAAAACACATTTGCAGCACTAAAGCTAATCCGAAAATCCTCGTTGTTATGACAACCACACCGTGCTGAAAGCTAGCTTCTGGCCATTCTACCTGTTTAATGTCATGTGCGAATGAAAGAAGAAACAAACAAATGATGCGAGCGTGTAAACGGTTTGTGGCTGCGTTTTATTTTTCAGGTACACATTTCCTTTAGTCGGCAAATCTCCTCCTGTGAGCGCGAGCAATTTCAGTCCAGCTCTCACACCATTATGATTCACAGAGGCCAAGTATGAAATTAGTTTCCTTTTTTGACAGAACACGTCTTGATTGACAGCTCGACAAATGAGAAATCATTTACTGTGAGCGGAGCGGCCGCCTGCTTTTGGCAGAGACTCTGCCTGTCTCAGAGGCGAGTGTGTGTGTGTGTGTGTGTGTATAAATGGCTTAAAAAGCAGATTTTAATGTTAGGTCTGAGGCATCAAAACCACAATAGCAGGGCTGTCAGCCTACAAAAAAACGCTTCACACCATTTCCGGTGTAAAAATCTTTACTTGGTCGTAGTTTCATTTTTACACGTTTACACAGAGGCTCAGAGCAACAGAACAGAGCTTTGTGTTATATACCTGTGAGTCGGAGCACAAAGAACCCTTTAAAAGCAAATGTATTCCCACATTAGTATTTCCTGTCTCTGGGTAAAACATGAATGAGTCCATTCTCAAATCTTCTTGTTTGGATTTGCTTGCTGGGCGTCTATTTTGGTGTAATTCACGCTCAGAGCGCCACAAGGAGAAAGTTGTTATCCAATGGACGAGTTTATGAGCAAGATTACAACATGATGGTAAATGTTAAAACGTAGCGTAAAATCATCACATCACTGGACCCACTCAGTCATCAGTAACACACCCATGCTTCATTTAGAGTCTAACATCTTTAGCTGCATGGTCACACTAGAGCAATAAAGAAGTGTTGTAAAAAAAAAATGCCCGAAAGTAAAGATAGTGTGAAAATGTTACTTACGTAAAAAGTTTGACTTGAGCAGAGGGGTTAAAGGGATCGTTCGGGTCTTTTGATGCGGGGTTGTATGAGGTACTTATCCCTTCGTTGCCGGAAAATTATTTAATACTTAGGTACATTTCATATTAGATACCTTAAAGTTTTAATTTGGGGTTGTATGAGGTTCTTATGCCTAGTCAGTGTATTGCCTGCAGTAGATGACAGTCAGCTCTTACCCTGTGTGGAGAAGTGCTTTGCACCGACAGGGAAGCAGAGCATTGTACTTCTAAATGGAACCGATAGAAAGAGTTATTTTTGGTGCTTTACATTGCCGTCAGACAGCCCTCTCCTTTGGCACTACATTCCCTGAATGGTAGAACGTCCAAATTCCTACGCACAAGTGAAGCTGCGCCTGCCCCGCAATGTATCACACGGCTATTTGAAGCAGTGTAAAGCAAAAAATAATATCTTTTTTTAATGCAGATACATTAAACAGATACACATCTTTTTAAGCGCGCTTTCTTTTAGGTGGCTAAAATACTTCTTGCTGTCGTACCAGTTTAGCAGAACAATGCTCTGCTTCCCTGTCGGCTGCTTCCCCACACAGGGGGAGAGCTGACAGGTCATCTTCTGCAGTACATCACACACCCCCACATCACAAGATGCTGCTCAATTACTAATCATAAGGGTGACTTTCATTTTTAGGCAAGTAATATTTTAACACTATCTTTACTTTTACTGAAGTATGACTTTGGAGCATTTTTGAGGGTAGTGAAGGTACTTAATGATCAAAAGTACAAGTAAATTACACATATATTTGTATATATTTTATATACATGTATGTATAAACTGTATACTTGGCGGTGACTTGGCATTATCGGCTTTGGCGTTATTGACCCACCACAAGCATCAGTATTTGACGATGTGGGAATGAGACTCAGCAAACCACCATTGATCTCCAGAAACGCTTTTTTTACCCTTAATGTTGAGTACTATTTAAGTTGATACGATTTATTGCACTAAATAAACTAGACAACAGATAGACAGCATTATACTACTAGAGATTAGGGCTCTTTCCACCACTGCTTCCATTAATACAAAACATTCATTGGTTTATTAAAATACTTTTTCTACAGAAGTGAACATTATAGCCTTCATACAAGAAGGATTGACTGCATCAGACTACATTAGCTTTAGCTTGGTGCACCAAACAAGCTGACACATTTTAACTGTATGATATTGTAGTCAGAGAATACCTTAATGGCCTCAGAAGACCTTCTTCGCATGGATGCCTTTTAATATATCATACGGTGTCTTTAACTAATATACTCAAACCTCAAAGAGCTTCAGGCGCCTCTATTAAAAGGTCACCATTCATCACAACAAAGTGAACCGCTGCATTAACCTGCAGAAGCCCTCTTTAAAATGAGCTGTAGAATAATCAGGTGAGCACAAATGAAGCACACCACCACAACACCAGGAGTCCGCCCCCCCACACTTTGTCAGTAATGGATTTTTGCTCAGTCAATCTGCACACTACACTTTCACACAAACGCACACACACACACACACACACACATATAGGCATGCAAGCAACGGATAATGTGTTTTCTTACTTACTATGTAACACTGACCACATGTTAATTAATGGCCACAATCAGCAGGAACCATTTCTCTCTCTGAATCTGGAGTCAAGCGTGGTGCCGCCATCTAGTGGTTGGAACAATGTGCTGATGCTGCTGCACTCACAAAATGTACATTTTATAGATCTAATCATTTTTAACTGCAGACATGAGGCCAAATATCTGACTCAGCCAGTTTTTAGTTAGTAGTTCAATTATCTGTTCCCAGCCCATTTAATAATGGTGGTTCAAAGCTTTATGAATAACATTCCTAATAATGGACAACAATGTCTTTGTTCTAAATCAGTGTGTTCAGTCCGAAGCTGGTGTCCATCGAACTGAACCTCAGACTGCATCAAAGCCCCATTGTGCTCCTTCCCAAATTTTGAGAAGGTGTGAGACAGCATGATGAGATTCATGCATGCTGAAGGCGAGGGCTGCCTGATATGGTAAAAGAATCATACTGCAATTATTTTGACAGACAGTAACATTTTGATATGATTCATGATTAGAGGGAATGATCATTTTTGCATCAATATTTGTAGGCCAGGGCACCTGGCAACTCTAAAGCTCTTCATTATGATGCTGTCTGGTCACACATTTTTACCTTTATTAAAAAATTACAGCTTCTGGATACAATTTTGTTAATATTTCAATTAATTGAGCAGCCTTACGGATGCTAGCTTTAAAGAGAAGGCAGCGAGACATCTTGACAAATCTCTGAGTTGGCTGCCAAACAAGACTTTTATATAGAATAAAATGTGTATTTAGCGAAACAATAGATCTACTTAATGTGTATTGTCACTGCACAAGCCAGAATGAATCCCATGGAAGCCATTTGTGGCTACATTTTTTTCTTTAAGAAAATATCTGCAGATTAGGAAAAAATAGGTCAGCGTTAATCTCGTTATGCTCCTGCTATGAAAGCCGTTTTGTTGTAGAAAGAATTTGGACAGGCCATTTTGATTCAAATACAAGACAGTCCTGATTAAAAGATGATCCCCAGTGCCATTTATCTGGATTTTTAGAAAAAAAGAGCAGTGAATGCACCAAGGTTGGCATATGATCATAGCTGATCTTATAAATAATCTTTATCATCCAGTTTAAAGGGTGACTCCACCAACTTAACACATTAAAGTGTGTTTACAATTCTCGGGGAGTGCTACTGCATGTGTGAAAAAAGTTGTATAAAGTCTTCTGTGGCTCCAGAGGAAGCGGCATGAAATCTGATTAATTGATGTAACTCAGTGGCTGAATTGCATTGTGGGTAAAGTAGGCTTCAGGCTTTGAGAAGCAGTCCACAGGTTATAAAACTGGAGGACTCATCACGCACAGTTTGAAGACAAATGGTCAAAATTACTACAGAAGAACAAGCGATATCACCTTTTTAGTTACATGAATTTTGTCGCCTACATTACCCATAATGCAGCTTATTACACACAGCTTCCTCTGGAGCAACAAAAGGCCTTATACTTCTTTTTTAACATATGCAGAAGTTGTCCCCAAGACCTGTTAACACTATTTTAAGGCGTGAATTTGGTGGAATTACCCTTCAGATAAAAATTTTATCATGGAAACCAATACAAAATAAATCTGAAGAAATAAACTCAATAACATGTTTTTTCTGATTCCAATTTATAATCCAAAAGAGAATTAGCTTGACATGAATCAAGAGTCTTTGGCGACATGGTCACTGCTTTTTCACGTTATGTCCAGGAGAAGAAAAAAAAAACCCCAATATCTTATTTTTGTAGTAACAATCTAGTGGCTTTACTGCTTCTTACACCAAATCAGGCCAGAATGGTTTGAACCCACCATGCAATGAACCTCCACTGCCGACAGACATCAAAACACCCAAACAAATACTCATTAGAAATGTCCTCCGTACCATACCAGAGCAAAACAACTCAAAAACAAACAGAATCTTGCATGTTATTTATTACTTTTTAGATTTACAAGTTATTTTCACATTTCTTTTTTTTTTCTTTTTTATATAAAAGGCTAACAACTCTCTGGTGTTACAGGTATCAATACACAATGAATGCAAACAACTGCATTTGTTGGACAGTTCAGAAACATCTTCAGATGTGTAGCCTATTAAATCATGACCAGCTTCAATAAGCAAAGTCTAGCGTTTTTCTTATAACTGCGTCATGTCACGTCAGGTCCTTAAAAAGAACGAAATGCTGCGATCTACATTGCAATACAACAACAACCCTTTTAGATTAATTGCGCTCTCCTTTGCAAATTCCGCATTAATAGTCGGGTATTTGTATCTTTCATAATGATGATCAATGTAGAGGGAAATGACAAGAGTAGAAAAGTAAACTGACAATATAAATGTATGAGTATGTACTAACTACATACACATACATAACACAGACACACACTCACACAAAGAGGGAAGATGGCAAAAGCATCACCCTTCAAAAAAAAAAGAAGTTATTTAAGACAGAATTCAATCAACTGAGACAGGCTGAAGATGAACAGGGAGGTAGATAGATACACGGGGGGGAAAGACAGAAGAGAAGTAGTGAGGGATCTTGGTAATTCCCTCTAGCTTATGATTCTTTTTAAAAAAATGTTCCTTAAATCAAAGAGGATCCAGATAATCTCATCTGTAATCTCAGTTTAAGTGCAGGGGTGGCGAGTGGCTCTGCCCTCTCCTGCCTCTCTGGGTTTTTAGCTACGTGCTGTCCTTACAACGATGTTCAGGTGCTCACTCTCTCTAAGTTCGTTGTTTTGTACTTGCTAATTGCCTCCGCCGCAGCACTGCCCGCTGCGCCCCTGAGGAGCAGCTTCTTGTAGATCCACTCCTGTCCTGGTCCGACCACCCTGTCCGGCTCCTCCCTGGGGGTCGCTCTTCGGTAGCTTCTTCGCTAAAGGGACAGAAACACAGATGTTGAAACAGAGCAGATTTGACAGAGGAAACAAAGTTTACACTGGTCTATTTAATGAAGCACCCATCTGTTTTTCCAGCAGTCGTCACAGGAAAAAAAATCACTGGTGTCATCTTTTTAGAAATTTGTGCTGTTAAATGAGCTAATTGGCTGATAGTGTAAAAGTTGAGACATAAGCCAAATAACCACAATGTTCCTGGTTTGATTTGATTGTTTCCGGCCCATCTCTACAGTGTTAACTGCCAAACAAATGCACAAATGAAAAAAGATCTCTCTCGTCAATGCTGAGTATTTGAGCCGTATAAACAGAAGTTGCAGATTACTGTGGCAGCCAGTGAACCTGTAGCATCCACAGTTAGCAGCAGGCTAGCAGCTGTGGTTTTGTATTTTAGTATCTACACGTAATTAATTTATTCCCTCACGTCACGCAAGCAGCTCTTTCTGATTTAATCAGTCCAACACCTTTTTTATGTAGATTTAGGATGAGACAATAGGGTTTATATCAATACATTCATACACACCACATTTCTTCCATAAAGCCGTGCCAGTTTGCGTCTTGCCTCTATCATACTCACAAGTTCTCCTTCAAGACTGAGTGAGACACAGTTCTGCTACTCTATTTCAATCAGCCTCTTCAGGGCTGTGCGGTGGAACACAGGCCTATGTGGTCAGGTGCAAGTGCTATGCAGAAAATGATTAGTGCCATGTATGAAATTACCAGTGTCAGATTTAACCTGCTGTTCTTAGTTTAAGTCAAGGGCACAGATGTGTAAACTGTGCACACTGATAATTATATTAAAGCACAAATTACTAAAAAACACCAATAATTATTTTTTCTCCATGACACCTACTACACCCCATACTGTTTTGATTGTTTATCAACTGACTTTTCATTCTCCCACCATCCAACAGCACCTATTCAATTCATATCCGGTCAGAAAAGCTGTGCCAGTTTTATCATTTGTGTCTAATTAATCCTGTCTGCAGAAATAAGGGGGTGGTAAACTAAGCAGCAGCCTGAAATATCAATTTCAGGGAGCAGTGGAATGAAATATTTGACTGAACAGAATATCGCACTTACCGATAGCCATGAAAATTTCATTGACATTCATGGCAGTCTTGGCCGAGGTTTCCATGAAGAGTAGACTGTTGTCATCAGCGTATGTTTGTGCCTCCTAAGAATTTAGATATTGAGAGTTATATTAGACATTTACTGTGCTGACAACTTTAATTAAAACAAAGCAGATTTACAATATCTCCAATCACTGTCCTGTACATGCAAAGTTGATTTATACTTCATACCTGAAGATCGACAGCTCTCTTGTTCGCGATGTCCGCCTTGTTTCCAGCCAGAGCGATCACTATGTTGGGACTGGCTTGTCTCTGCAGCTCCTTCACCCAGTTTTTAGCTCGTGCAAAAGTGTCCTATCGAGCAACAGAATTAATATTAATTTTGCTCTAACAGGGTGTATTCGCACGACAACTTTACATCTTTTGTACTTCTTATCAGTAAAACATTAAAATGAAGTACAACTGAAACTGAAAGTAACAACAAAACTGTTTAAGCAAGAGTTTGTCATGTTGCAACTGGCTGATAAGTCCCCGTCTGTTGCCCTGCACATACTGTGTTGGTGATGTCGTAGACCACGATGGCTGCCTGAGCGCCTCTGTAGTACATCGGAGCCAGGCTGTGATAGCGCTCCTGACCCGCTGTGTCCCAGATCTCAAACTTCACAGTGGTGTCGTCCAGACAGACAGTCTGAGTGAGGAAGGCAGCTGAGGAGAGCGAGACAACATAGATCAGTGGAATGATGATGCATTGGTCCAAAGTCCATGCTCCTGAGAGATTACGTTCATGTTTTCACTAAGGCTGTAGTCAAATCACTTCAAATTAACTCAGACACAGACTCCACTAATTTCTTAGTCAAATACTTTCTGGTTGCAGCTTCTTATATTTTGATAGTAAATGAAAAAATTGGGTTTTTTCAGTTATTACTTGAACAAAAGAAGCACTTTGAAGCCATCACTTTGGGCTCTGACAAAACATTTTTGACATTTCCTAGGCTTATTGTTTAATCTTGAAAAAATATCGATACATTTCAAACACTATTCATCCTGTATGTACACAGCAAAACAATCTACCTACTAAGACAACCAAACCCCCCAAAATTAAATCCTTTTTAGTCTAGAAGTACGTTTGTCTCTTACCTCCAATGGTGCTCTCCTGGAATTCATGAAACTGGCCTTTGACGAAGCGCAGCACTAAGCTGGACTTGCCCACCGCTGATTCCCCCAGCAGCACCAGTTTGAACTGGCAGATTTTGTTTGCTACTGCGGCGCCATTGGGCCTGGTTGCTCCTCCACCGCGCCCAGCCATTGACAGAGACAGAGACGGAGACTGTTGAGGATGAGATGGCCTGAGACGGACTGAAACTGCAGGTTAATGAGGTCGAGGAACGGGAGTCTGGACAAACAGGCACTGATGGTGAGCGAGCTCAGGAACCAAACTCCTGGGGGGGGGAAAACCGGATCGGGAGGGCAGTGGTGGAGCGATCCGAGTGGGCTGCTCTACATGGAAGAGTAAAAACATGAAAAATCAGTGGATCTACTTCTGAGAACACAAAACAATACTATAGCGTAAAAGAGTGTGTCATCTTATAGGTCTGCAATCCTACAGTTATAGTCAAATCTACAAAGTTCCTTGTATAGTACCTGTTAGGGCTGCTACTAACAGTTGTAATTATCATTAATCACATGAATACTTGATAAATGATTAGTCGATTCTTTCGTGTCTCAAGAAAAGAAAGCAGAACATCAGCTTGCTCCAGTTTGTCAAATGTGAGGATTTGGTGTCTCATATATAACATTGAAAAACAGTTTTAACTGTACATTTTCCATTAGTTTCGGACTGATGGCACCGTTTGTCTTTATTTCATTAAACAAATAAAAGTGCTTATTAAAATCTTGTTTTCAACTCATAACATTCGCCAAGTAACATTTATTTCATGTCAGTTGCAGATTTCACCAGTCAACTATTTACCTAATCCTATCAGCAATAGTGTCTTAAGACGTTCTGGCACTGGACAGTTTAAAAGTTGATTATATAACGTTAAATTACCTGACACACAGCTTTGATTACATTAAGTTACCCTTCAAGCTTTAAACTGACATCTGTTCGAAGGTAACATCGGGATCTAATAAACAAATTGGAGAGAATAGATCACAAGTACAGAATCATGACCTAAGGATAAACTGTTTACATCACAACACCGGCTACACCTGCCGATCTTTACTTAAAACAGAGCCAGCTGTAAGTTAGCTACGAGGCTAAAGCTCGTCTGGAACAGCAACGGGGCGAGTTAGCAATGCTAACCTCGGCTAACAAGAAATAATACTGACAGGAAACCAATAACACGTTGACGCTCTTACCAAAAGCGAAAGACTGACGTTATGTCCACTCCGCCTTGCGAACGGTGAGTTATCGCCGTGTTGCTCCTCGTTAACGACGTTTTCTCCTAAAACACTTTCAGGTTCAGTAAATTATGCGCTTCCGCCTTGTGGAAACAAAACACTTCCTGGATTGGTGCGTCACGTGATGCAGTGTCACAACCAATCAAAAGGCCGAAAAGTGAGTCGTCAGAAGCGGGCCCACTGATATAATATATCTGAAGAAGAAGAAGAAGAAGAAGATTTTTTTTATTTATATAAAAAATATTCTTCTTCTTCTTCTTCTTCTTCTTCTTCCCTTTCTTCTTATTAGATATCTGTTCCCTTTATGATATATATATTTTTTAATTCAGCATGTAATAAATGATGACATTGGATTTTCCCCCCTTTGGCTCTCAGAGATTATATTTCTTATGTTAAAGATGGTTGTATGAAATATGGATTTCACGCGTATGAAAAAAGAAAAATCGATATTTGAGACTTTACTTCAAATTGAATTATTATAACCCTAAACAAACTGATGGGAACATAGTGATGACATCACACATTTCTCTCTATTTTTGCTTGCTTTGCTTTCTACATAATCATATAATTGTTTCTATCGATTAATGAGCCTACTTTTTTTTACTGCTCAGACCACTTCCTCTTTATCTTACGCAAATGCAATGAGGATGCAATGCTGGTGTTTATCTGAAGAGGAAGGAAGGAGAAATTGATGAATTTATGGATTATCATTATGACAAAATGTAGTCACATCAGCAAAATAAACAAAATCCTTTTTACTCATTTCATCCTCTCTTCTACCACAAGGTGGAGCAGCTCGATAGAGACAGAGAAGGCTGATCAGATCAGATGTTCTGAACTAAAATAAGTGTGTCTTAGGATCTTCAACTTCTAGGCGATGTATTACTGTGGCTGCTGATAAAATGAAAATATTGAATTACATATTGTTAGAAGCATAACCTTCAGTTTCACAACAGGATGAGGTGCAAACATGTACTGTAACTGTCATATCCGAGTAAGATTCTGATGGGGCACTGAGGTTGTGTGTCATATCCTCCCTCTCTCTCTCTCTCTCTCTCTCTCTCTAAATCTCCCATTTGAATCTATCTATTAAAAGCAATGGTGACAAAACAAAACATAAGAAAAGGTGGTCCTGTGTGGGAGTGATATATAAATGTGTGTGCAGGACGTTTATTGTTTCAGGGTCTTTTTAGACAACAATATCAAATACTCGTTTACCAAAAAGCATAAGGGTCTCCATTTTCAGTCAGGATTAATTTGCTTGATGATTGAAAATTGTGAATATACCAGTTAAGTGGGATATGAAGGTGTAATGTTGTTATAAAGAAAAGCTAAAATAAAGTGAAAAAGCACAAAGGTTGACATTATTCATCTTTATTATAA
>CAEMYA010000238.1:3581914-3594382 GCA_903131615.1 Diplodus sargus | reverse complement strand
CATAAAAACAGAAAAAACAGCGACATTTAGCCACATAGTGCTTTAATGTGATAACAATGCACACTACATGTCAGGAGAATATAGCATCAGAGTGTTGACCGTCAGGGTCGTTTATCTGTTGCACTCGTCGGTCCCGCAGCACGCAGCGGTCGAGATCCCCGGTTGATTCATCAGCCTGCACTGCTGTGACGTCATGCAGCCCTTGAAGTAACTGGGTCCTGTGAAAACATCAAAAAAAGACAGAATGGATCCTCTTCTTTTTCTTATTATTTTTATTCTTAGTAGCTGTTCACGTTACTGTGTCCCCAGTGAAGACCGAAGCACTCACTGGATCCGACGTGAAAGATGACGCTGCCACAGAGAGGGTTTGGACCGTAGCAGGTCTCCACAGGGCGCGGGCAGTGCTTCGTGCCTCCACAGTTACACCTCAGGGCTTCACCTAGGGGGGGAGGAAAAAAGAGAAATGTTATTCAACGTCCTATGTCGTATAACCTGGTGAAATTCAGTCAAATCCGCGTCGACTCACTCTGGCTGACCACTAGTGCGACAAAAAGAGCGAGAACCGCAGTCTTCATGTTTTCAGGGCGTCACGTCTCCCGGCTGAATGATCCAGAGGAATCGTCCCGTTGGAGCACCGACCCCTCGGCCTCCTTTATATACACTTTTGTTGCGCAATTTGTGAAATACCATTGCACGGTACGTTTGTTTGAAACTTTTGAAATCGCCACCTTGGTTTTCCCCACAGAGTGACTCATCAGGAGAGAGAAAACACCCATGACTCACAGAGGGAAAGCACTGCACAGCGGGTAGTCCATAAACCCTACAGAGAGTAGGCACACAAACAAGATATATTAAGAGCTTTACTGCTCTCAATATTGTCATCTTCTCGTAAGTAAGTGACCCAACCCTCGAGTTTGAAGAGGCTGTGATTTGAGTGTACGGTGTCGAGATGTGTCCCCACTCGTGTGTACCTGATGTGTTTGTCTGACGAGCCGTGCTGTTGACATGAGAGGCCCGTTGAAACGGAGCCAGGGGACATCGAACAAACTCAAAACAAACATGAATCATGATAGGTTTTTTTTTTTTTTTTGTTGAATGCAATAACATGAAACTGCTTGAATGAAAGTTTATATAGATGTAAAGCGTTTCAGGATGTTCCCTCCAGAACAAAAAAAAACATGAAAGATACTGTACGTTCACTTATATAATCGGATTACGAGTCGAGAACAGATCAGCTTAAATTAAAAAAAAAAGAAAAAAAAAAGGGATTAACCACCCAAAAAACTCCGCGGCTGCTAATGAGAGAAACAACAGCTGCCAATCCTCACTTTGTCCTCAAATGTCACACATTTGCCGAAGAAATGCCGCACGGCTAGTTTGGCGCTCAAGAATAGATTGAGCACAGCTGCTGTGCTGTTGCTGGGTCAGGCGTGTGTGCGCTGACCAATCAGAGCAGACATGGTATTCAGGAGGAGGCGGCCTTAAAGAAACAGGAGCTAAAACAGCGATTCAGACAGACAGAGGGGGAACACAGAGCTGCAGAATGAGGAAACTGCTATGTTTTTTTAAGGATAAAGCATTTAAACCTTTTCTATTTTAAGATTCATTAACAAAATGATGAACCTGAAAATGAGCATATGTCTCCTTTAATACTTTTACAGTTAGACTGAATATGAGGCTCCTGTAACTCTTAAAACAATTGATCTGAATCTCTTTGTTTAGCTCAGGATTGATTGCTTTAATCAGTGATTAATGAAGTGTCTTGCTCTTTCATTTGACGTTTTTAATCACAGATAAGAATAAATCTCAGGGGAATGATGAATGTGTTTTTAATAGTCTAAGATGTGTGTGTTATAATCAGAAATGAACTTGTATAAGATTTACTGTAATCTTCCTCTGCGTTTTCTTTTAAAAGGTAATGCCACAAAGTCCTGTGCACCAACCAGGTCCTGATAATAAAATGCCCTTTTTGCATCACGTGTTTGGATTTGAGAAGAAAACATTTTGAATTCAAGAAGGTAAGCACATACATCATAGTTCATATCTTTCAAACCATCTTCTCCATCAAGCTTAAAGGGTAACTCCACCAATTTTACACATTAAAGTGTGCTTACAGGTGTGCTTCTGGTAGGAAAGAATGACGGCATATGTGGAAACGCAGTATAAAGCCTTTTGTGTGTAATCTGATAAATTCCCTCCAGTGATGTCACTCAGTAGCTGAAACCCTGGTGCCTACATTACCCACAGTGCAAATTAGCCACTGAGCAATATCACTGGAGGCAGTTTATCAGATTTAATGCAGCTTCCTCTGGAGCCACAAAAGCTTTATACTCCCTTGCTCCCACATTATGCAGTATTACTCCCCAAGACCTGTAACCTCGCCGAAACGATTAAAATTAGTGGAGTTACCCTTTAAGTTCCCAAGTGTCAGAATACTGCACACCTGTCTCTCCAGTGTGTGAACTACTCAGATGAACGTTCGTACCTATAAACCATAACCATGTCTGTCTTTTTCAGGGTATGAAGCTTAAATTACCAACTGTATCAAGCAATAAAGTCCTTTGACATAAAATACATTTTTGCATCAATACTTCGGGGTTTTGGAATCAACCTGTCAAACACACAAATTAAAGCATAATCTTAACGGATGCACAGAAAGAGGTCTGTGAGTACAGTTTTTCTGCAGCGCTGACACAAAGTTCCCGAGCTTAACTCTAAGAGTTGAATATTAATTAATCATCAGACATTCATGCAAAATTCCTGACTGACAGGATGCTCTCATGCAACCGAGCACTCATTTGTATAATATGCTGCTTTTTCTGACATTTCTCTCTCAGAAAGATAACACACATCTGGTGTGATAAGTGTGTTTACACAGCAAATGACACATCCGCACATTTCTGCATACTTTATTTTGTCAGCCAAGGAGGAATCATTCAAAAAGAATAAAGTTCCTAAATACTCTGAATATTGTATGAGTATCATGAGTTAATGTTTTGTTCCCAGGAGGCATTCGTACTCTGCAAATTAATGACAGTGCTAAATAGTTCATGGGACCCACATTTCATCTAAATATGTGTATTTATTTATATTTAATTCATCAGCAGCTATGTCGTGGCTTCTAGAATTGTAGATCCTTGAGAAAGAATTTTTCAAGCTTTTTTTTTTTACGTGGAGTAAGTAATTAAACCTAGTTCACAGCACTATCGTTAATGCCTTGGTGAAGGACAAGTAGGAAATTTATTCAGATCTCCTCAAAGGACCTTTACGACAGCATAAAACTGGAGATGGAATTAAAACTGAAACCATAAATTATGTAACGAGTTCTGATTAGTGGAGTCTGGATTTTAGATGTTCATACACCGAGAACTCACAAATAAAAATACAAAACGTCGAACTGAGAAAAACATTCAATGTAGAACAATAAACAATCTAAGCTGTGTGATGCACATACTCTACTCCCTATATGCAAGGTGAGACGTGTGTGACCGGTGTTGATTTACAAATACAGCATCTGCGCACACAATCAACAGGTTGTCATGTAGAATGCTTACACATTGATTTGGAAAACCTTTTCCTTAGGAAAAAGAATAAAAAACTTTACCATGCAAGGAGGTAACAGGTATTATCAACTGCAAATTGCTCTGAGGATGTTGGAAAAAAAGTATACAGTATATACTGGAACCCACTGCTGTGGAGCTTCTTCTTCTTTTTTTTCTTTTTTCTTTAAAGACACACTTCAGTAAAGCTGAAATAATGCACAAATGACATGCGTAGTTTGCATAGAAATGGTTTAAGTTGCGTGGAGTTTGACAAATATGAGAGCCCAGGAGCTCAGAGAGGGAAATACAGCGCACGTTGACAATCTCCAGCAGAGTCTCTTTAAACACTGTCAGGACTTGTTGCATGTTCATAACTTCCAATTTCTCGTTCAGTCTTTCATTCCAGTAATTCTGCTGTTAAAAAAAACAAAAGCAGTTTAATCTGTGAGGTCCAGGCACCACGACTGCTCTGTGCTCTGAGTCTGGACGCCGATGCTGGACCTTCGCGATGACGCGCTTTCGCTGTCTCTGCTCTCCGTAGAGCCCCCGTTCCCCAGTAGGCACTCCAGACTGGTGTGTTCTATGGCAGATGGGTCGCCCAGGGGGAGTTGGGGCTCGGGAGCATCCGATCGCGGTGATCCTGAATCCAGCGAGGATCTCAGAGACTGGCCTGGTAATGTGGGTGGAGAGGCAGGCACCGGGTGGATTGAGGGGCGTGAGTCCTCTATTTGGAAGATGGAGCTGTCCTGGATCAGACTGTGAGATGCTGGGGCGGACATCAGACCACAAATGTCCTCGTGTGTGGCTAAGCTGAGATGGGAGTCAGAGGTCAGGCAGAGATGGGGGTAAGAACTGGGGGATGAGTCCAGCAGGCTGCGTGTGGACATCCCTGTAGGGGCACTGGAGAGAAGGCAAGAGTATTCATCGCTATCACTGGGAGGCTGCAGGCACAATGTGGGCTGGGACTGGCTGATGGTGGTCGGGCTCGCACTGAGAGGTCTGTTTTCAGAGTCCTCATGCCCGGCGTGAGGTGCACGGCCTGAGCTTCCGCCCTGTAGGCCTGGGCCGACCCTCAGAAGAGACGGGCTGCTCCACAGATGTGCGCTCTCGGAGTCGTGATACGGGCCGGACCTGGCTGCAGAGTTTACAGAGAGGTTAGCGGGTGGACTTGAGGATTGAGGCCGGTGGTGAGCCTCTGTTTGGGTTTCAGCAGCCGCACCGTAGCTCCAGTGACCTGCGGGCACGGCGATTTGGTGGGTGTAGCCTTCGTGGCTCGCAGGATCGTTGTGGAGGTGGTAGGAGGAAGGCAGGTTAAAGGGCATGCCAGTGTTGGGGGCCGTGGGAGGGCTGGACACCATTTGGACGCCATACGGGTACGAGGGGAGGGAGGCGGAGTAGTGATGCACAGACACGTGGGCCTGGAGGAGGTGCATCATGTGGTGCAGGCCCTTGGTGAGCTCGGATACTTCCTGGTTTAATGTGCCCATCTGTGAAGAGAATTCACACAGTCAAAAACACTTTGAGCACATTCTATCCTTCTCTTCATATCCTATTATTAGACTGAGACAATGTGGTAAATCACAGTTGAGCTTCACAGTACCAAAAAAAGAAACGGTTCAAAGCCCAATTAAGTCCCCAGCACAGACTGACAAATTAATCAGATTCTATCTTTGAGGTTTAATCTCGGACTCATGTCCAGATGTAATTTTCCGATGACCTCCAAAACGGGAACTTAACAATTTATAATCCCTAACATGACTGTAAGAAACAGCCTCGTACGCAGTGGTGAAATCCAAAGGGACGGGGACTGAGGTGACTGACGCAAATAGGCGAGAAAGTAGACAGAAAAATGGGAAAGCGGGAGCGAAACGAGAGGCAAAGGGGACCAGAGAGGGGCCACAAGTAGAGCTGGGCTGTCACAGAATGATCTTTTTCTTCTTCTTAAGATTGTCGAGTCAGCACTCCTGGCTATCCTCTGCATTGCAGAGAGTGCCCTGCTGATTAATTAATATCGACTTCAGACAGCACCTACCTGGGCCCATCTGGATGCTCTCGCTGCACCTGCTTTCGCTCTATTTACTTTCAAATTAAGAGTGCAGGGACGGGCTGAGATACGCGGCAGAAACCAGTCTGCTTGATCTCACTATGTGTTTCTCCCTGTTAACGTACAAGCGCTGCTGAATCAGGGATGAGAGGCCAGAATTTTCTTATATGAGAACTCAGACTTTAAGTAGGACACTGGTTGTATTCTCGTTTTTTTTTTTTGGTTTTTACACTGGTACGTGGAAGGGGCGAATCAAGGAATGTGCGTGAGAGGGGCAGGGAATCAAATATTATATTGTCAATATAATTTATGGTGTGCGTCCCTAAATTTTGTGATTGTGCTCCTAAAATGTTCAGTTAGGGGCCACTGTGCTCCTAGTAAAAAAAGCCAGTCTGGAGCCCTGGCTTCCAGTCCCTTAAGATAAACTTTACAGACAGGAGACAGATGAGATGAGAGGGAAACAGGGCGACGTTGATTCTACATTATCTTTGGTTCAATCAATTTTAATTTGGGTTTAGGGGCTGTACCTTACCTTCTGGTTGAGTTGACTGACGCTCTGTCTGACCTCCTCTGTCTCCAGCAGCAGAGTGGCATGAGTCTGTGTAGAGTCTGGAGAGAAGGAGGAGGAGAAAACATTAAGTAGCACAAAACTCAGAATTTATTAATATCAAAACAAAACATAATGCTGATGTGTGACTCCAGAGTTGAAAAAACGGTTCACACAAGCTTGTAGAAAGTGTCTTGACTGTATGCTGTTGCACCAGCATGTTAGGGGAAGCTTATCAAGATTTTAAACATGACCAGTATGATAGTAAACAGACCACAAGTGCAACTTTGTCAAATTGACAGGCTTTTCTAATTTTTCTATTGTGTGCCTCCTCATTTCCTCTCTCCTCAGCGCACCATTTTGACGGATGTCTTCATTCCTAAAATACGTCTCGAGGAGAGAGAACCATGGCGTGTATACACCTACATACCATGGCAGAAGCAAGACAAATGTTCCTCTGGTTGCATGAGTTATTTAAG
Organism: Diplodus sargus; assembly: GCA_903131615.1. Classification (NCBI taxonomy): domain Eukaryota; kingdom Metazoa; phylum Chordata; class Actinopteri; order Spariformes; family Sparidae; genus Diplodus; species Diplodus sargus. The sequence goes on along the minus strand of CAEMYA010000238.1, from coordinate 3,587,770 downwards.
ATGATCAAATATGCAATCAAACATTCCTTCCTTTATCATTCAGCCTCATACAGCACTGTTCCAACTGGATTCTTTAACAACATTTCACCTTGGTACTACTTAAGAACGCTGATGCTCATCTGCCCGAGATCAGGTAGGCTATAACAAAACAATGGAGGGCTGATGCTGCTGTGCCACACGTCACAGTGATATAATAAACAGTGGTTCCGAAATACAGATATATCTCATTGTGTTGAATGCCTGTTGCCTGCTCTCTCCTTGCGTCTCTTCCTCGCCCCCTTTGCTCGCATCTCAGGTAAGATGCACCAAGACGTGAGGAGAACAGGCGAGGAGAGCAATCGAGAACGCAAGAACTGAGAAATAAGAGGAGCCGAATGAGGCGAATTAGAAAAAAACAAAAACAAAATGCAGGCAATCCTCTAGGAGGCACCGTAGGACGGACAGAAAAACAGAAACACAAAAAAGAAAACCCCACTTTTAGGATCCAGATTGCTACTGTGTACCGTTGTGCATCACGGTCTCCAAAGCACTCACTTCACCACAGTGAATTAGCTGAACTTCAGCTGAACTAAACTGGATATTCATCCCGGAATGATCATCGGTGAAAGCTCAGCTCAGACAATCTGCCCCCTGCTTTGACCTCTGTCGTCCTTTAACATGTTCTCTGACTCCTCAGACACCTGGCTGTCATGTCAGTCCTCTGCTCTCTCATATTTCCCCAGAAGGAGGCAGGGAAGCACTGCTGCATCCACCGTTTGAACTCCCGGGTTTACCTCCAGCCATCTGGCACCCCGGTTACCCTCGCAGCTGGTGGTGGTTTGCCTTACCTTGGGTGCTGCCTCCTGTGCTGGCTTTGGGCCCGCTGTGCTCCACGTTGAAATGGAACGTGTGTCCATTGTCTTCGATGCCGTCTACAACCCTGGAGGGAGGGGCGGAGAGGAGGGAAGCCGGAGTTAATGTAACAGTAGAGCTTTTTCAATTATCACTGGAGCCCGCAGACGACCCAGGAATGTGCCATGAGACCTGCTGCTGGCAGAGGCCCATGTGGGTTTGAACATGAGGAGAAGAGCCCAGTCTGGAGGGGTGGACACCTGAGCCCTCTGAACCAGCACTTACCCATATCTAGGACTTACTGGATGACTTAGGGATACATTATGAATACAGATGGTTGGGGCAGGAGGATAAGGTGCTCTGGTAATGAAATGCAGTGACATCTGTTGAAATATGCAATGCAAATACACTCCATTTACATTAAGTGGATGATGCAGGATTTTGTAGCATGACTTTAGGTGTCCATTACTGCAGCACCTTACTCAGGTCATCTGTGGCATTTGAAGGCTATCGGAACTAGGGCGAATATATAGACTATAAAATCGGGGTAACGCTTCACTATACATGTCGTCATATTTCAAGGCAAGTAGGTGGTAATTACCAAGTAACCTATTTATTCATTTTCTCTGCTTGTTACCAAGATAAGATATCTGTCAGGTAAAAACAGGTCATCTAAGAGAGATATGATGCTCGGCTTTACCTTCTTTTATAAGGCTTAGGTGCAGCATCTATACAGAGTTAATATAGAATCAATGTGGAGAGCATCGAAACGGACTAAACGACTTTTACCAGACCTAACAGTTATAGTTGGTCCCTAGTGGTCCCCAAGTTGGCTTGTGTCGTTTATCTTTTATACGCTCCAGCCTTTTAAAATTTTTGTTCACAGATTGGTCACAATTATGATCCAAAATATGATGTAAAATTCAATTCACTTTTTATTGCGAGTGTCCCAAAATTGTCCTCCACAAACCGAGGGAAAACACTGCATGAAGCAGCGGCAATGGGAAAATGGGACAACAACAAACACAAAGAAACAGAGGCATCAAGTTAATGAAGCAGACAAATGTGAAAAGGTTTTAAGGTGGACACACATATTGGACGTTTTAAAATGTGAAAATTTCAGCCTCTTGGGAGAAACAACAGTGTTTATGAAGAAAGAAGCTACTTATATGATTATACAATTATATGATGACGATGATATGTAGCGTTTAGTCATTTCTGCCTTTGTGAGGCTTTCACTTCTTATTTGCTTTAGAAACCAGGCAATCAGTATACATCATCATCATTCTAGACAATATTGTGTTTAAGTGTAAGTGTTTCTGTATCTCTGTACTGTTTCCTTTCTCGCATACAAAACACTGTGTGTCTGAGTGTGGAAATTATGGTAACAATTTGAGCTATAATGAAATGCAATATTGCACCAAAACATAAACAGAAAACAGTCAGAAGAACATAAACCAGACACTTAAGTCAAGGTAGTACTAGAGCATATTGCTAATGTATTTCATTCTTCACATTACATTAAATGGATGTTTGCGTTTTTCTATCTAGCCGCCAATTTTCAAGAATTCATTTAATTAAGATTTTTTTTCTGCGTGTGTTCTGAAGAAGTGATGATCGCTCTCACAATACCTGGGACTCAGATCTGGGGGTCCAAAGCATGTGACTGTTGGGATGAGCAGCTTGGTTGGTTTCTGCTCGGCCCCTGACTCCCCCTGCGCTGAAGTCGAGGCTGGGGTCGCAGTGGGGGTGCTGTGCTCTCTTTTCGATGGCGGCTGAGGGGACGAGCTCTGCCCGAGGAAGCCGCGGCTGAGGTTCGGCGAACGGCAGCGCCGCAGGGCGTTGAACTGCCGCAGCTCGTCCCCCAGGAGGTTCCCCAGGGAGGTGCGGCGAACGGGGCTGCTGAAGCTGGGCAGCAGGAGGTTGCGGCGGGAGCGGGTGTTTGGAGACAGGTGGAAGGAGTCGTCTTGGTCGTCCCCCTTTGTTTCCACGATGGAGGGGAGCCTGGACTCCTGCAAAACAGCAAAATCAGCATTAATAACTTTACTATTAAATGTGAAATGACAATTTTGAGTGCTGAATGGTGATATAATCTTGAAATTGCCTGAAATGTGTTTGCCAAAATATAAACCCTGCGGAAATGAAAACATATTAGGGCAGAAGTACAACTGGGAGATAATGGAATAATAATTACATTTATATTAAAATATCTCAGAATATTGGAAAACTTAATGAAAAAAACAAAACAAATTCAGAATGCCACTCACAATACCTCTCCCAATTAACACATTTCACGAGCAATCTTGCACATAATAACCTTATTTATTTTAAAAGCTGCTGATAAAGGGCTGTTATTGTGTCATTTAGATTTTAATGAGTTACAGCTGATGATTTTTTAATCACATTGCTTTAATCCTGTTATAAATCTATTACGCTCCACCCATGGCTGCCTTGCGTGCATGCGAGCAAAAGCAATTAGTTTCACATAAAATTGAACTTTTGAATAGTAGACAGAGCGAACACTGTAAACAGCATTTGACTGGAAATACGAAGGGGCATACAGCATACAGTAAATAGTGAGAAAAGTAGCTCATAAGGTTTCCCGTTCGGAGAGCCACTGACCCATTTAGGGAGCCAACTCCAGGGACTGAACTGCTCTCTCTGCTCCAAATGAGTTTCAACCTGTAGGGGAAGTCCTTGCACATACAACCCCACTTCCCCTCCCTCTCACCAGCAACACGGCATGTTCCAGAAAAACACGGCAGTTTTACCTTCAAAGACCACCACACATCCTTCACGACAATCATATTGTAGTCATGCCCGCACCAAATGAATTTTAAATCAGGTTTTGTCAATTTATTATAAGAAAGAAAAGAAATGATGAGAAGACGATGACTGAATTTGAAGGGAACTCACATGGGAAAGCCTGGGTGACCTTGAGAAGCGGCTGTGGCCCTGCAGGAACAAAAAAATAAAGCAACAAGGATAACAAAGGACACACCGTCAGGCAAACTGTATTTATTTATTTATTTAACTCTGAATCCTCTTCATTAAACCTTGAAAAATGTAAATGGACCCTTGCAATGACATCTTTGGGAATGAAAGGCGGCCTGAGGAGTTTTCTTGTAAGCAAACTATTGCGTCTACATGCGCCGATGTGTCGAGTGCACATGTTTATTCATTATACGCTCGCTGATTTTTGAAGTATTTTGAATCTGGCATTGTCGACGTCTGTGTTTACTAGCTTGCACCTGTTGATCAGCGGAACAGTGTTAGACATTGCTCGTACGGTGTAGTGTGTCATCCATGTGCGTGTGCATCCTCCTCACAGGCGTGCATGGAATAAACACAACCTGAACACACTCATAAAAAACAGCTCCCCTGGCTACTCGAGGTCAAATTCTCCACAGGGAATCTTCGATGAAATCCACTGATGTATCTGCATCCACAAAATTGTGCAACATTTTAATCAGTCATTTACTAACTCATCCACAGGAAGTTGTTTCCCTTTTACTTCAATTCAAACCCTGTCCCACGCAACCAATCCTTCCGACTGCAGGGATCCCAGTGAAGGTTTGTATTTCTCGTGGCGTGTGATGAAGTCGCGAGCAATTTACCATTAATCACCAGCTGGATGGCAAATAAAACTGTGGTAGTGTGAAGTCTTTCCCTCATGTGTGAAAAATGTGCTCCTGATGACATAGCTTAATGTGACAACACAAGCCACAGTCTGTCGCTCCACCGCCGGCGTAGTGCCGGTAACGCTGCTTGAACACAGGGAGCTACTGAGGCGAGGCATAAAATTTAAGCCTTCATTGAAGCACAATACTGAGTTCAAAATCATTAACAGTAAGAGGCGATCAAACTGAGGCTGTGAAACTTTGTTCCTCTTCAGACGGTGGCGCCATGTGAGAGGTAGAACGGACAAATCTGTGAGTCTGTTCAAGGCAGAGACAAATTCTCCTCATAAGGAAAACGCACCCTGGAGCAACATGGAAAGATGAACTAGTCAGTGAGGGATATTGGTGCTAAATGATGTTAATTAAACATCAATATCAATTATTGGGGCACTGGTGGCGCAAGTGGCCCACATAGCAAAGTGGGTTCACTGGAACTTAATTCAGAGCCTTTTTTTTATGTGAGTCACAACTGTGTAAACTTGTGTTTGCACACGCAGAACATACGTTTCTGACAAGTTCAGTGTTGTTATTTGGGTCACAGATAATAAGTGTTCTATAATTTAATAATTATAATTCGTAGAGTTAGTAGGGTATGTTTGGGTTTTATACAATGTGCCTCTTGTCTTTTAAAGCTACTACAAGCAGTTTTTAACTGATTATGAAACAACAACAATTGACTACTGATGCCTTTATAAGACCTACATAAGCAAACAGGACTACCATCACTATTTCTATTTATTTTTTCCTGCCACCGGATCTGCGTGCAGACTGGAAGAGCCTGTGTTTATATTTTCCCTGGCAAAATCACAGTGAGCTGTACGCTAGCCATTCCAAAAACATATATGTTTTTTTCAAGATTTTAATTAGATCATTTTATTTTTGACATTATATTTTGTGCTTTGACAGTGGAATCACTGGAGGTCACCAGGTAATAATAGCACTACAATAGGGCCATAGGATCTGTTCTTGTTGCTACAGGAACACAAAAAACAAAAAATCTAGAAAACACTGACTGAAATCAGCAAACTATGGATGATGCTTACATCATGACATGATTTGAGGCTTTGCAAGTCTCCTAAAACATGAAGCACCATGTTAAAACCAAATGTTATAGTCTTATAGAAAATGAAGCATGGTTGAGCAAATTGTTGGCTTTGTTTGTCGCCACATTTATAAACTGGTGTTGGTGGGTAATTTGGGACAAAAACCACCTGGGACAGCTGATGTGACATTTATTTTGTCATCTCCTCTCTGTGCTCTGTCAGCCCACTCCTGGTTGGTATTGTTATCCCATCCAACATGTCAAAAACACTGAGCTCATCTCGTCTCCAGCTTTTTTTTTTTT
>CAEMYA010000238.1:3556700-3575990 GCA_903131615.1 Diplodus sargus | reverse complement strand
TTTTTTTTTACTTCAGCTTTTGGTCTGATTTCAGACACTCCTCATTAGAGTGCCAGGGTATGCTGTTCGCCACCATCTCGCCACTGAACAGAACTAGACTTTCCAATAGGTGAGCCGAGGCTATTTATAGCTGAGTGGGAAAACAAAACATGTCTGCTCAGTGTATTGGTAAAATCTAATCTCCTATTTGTTGAAATGTTCAGCCTATTTTAACAAGTAAACAACTGATTTACATAACACCTAACTGAAACTGAATCAAGTCTGAATAGTCAGCACTGTTTTTAAGTTATGAAATGAAAATACATTTGATAAATATTGGATTAATTTCCTGTCAGAGGGCACAGTGAAGACAGCAGATAATTGACAGTAACAATCAGTTTGAGCCATTTCTTCATTTATCCTTTACAGAGAAAGGAAATATTTCCCACCCTTGCTGGATGAATCGTACAACCATCATGATGTCTGTTTTGAAGCCTCAAGGTTGGTTTTTTTAACCCAGAAGTGGCCATGTTTGGAAGAGACAACGGAGCTGGGGAGGACAAGTAAGCCACGCACTAAAGCCTACTCTGCTTTAAAATGAATCGTAATTCATAAAATGAACATCATGCTGTATTGAAGTAGACTTGAAAGCTGTGATTGAGGACATAAGCTCATTAGGAAACTGTTTACTGAGATAATATATCAAGTGAGAAGTAGGGTCATTTTCTCATAAGCTTACATACAATCTGAACTCTTTTTGAAACCAATTGGCCATTAGGAAGAATTCAAGTCTAAGGGTTTTCATGTTGGCTTAATTTTTCAGACTTGGAAGCCCTGTCCATAATTTATACAGTCATAGTCGGACTCACCAGTTTCCCAGGTCTCATTGGTCTCTATCTCCTTTCGGCCAATCATGTACCAGATGCAGGCCATCCAGTGTGCCAGCAGGGCAAACACAGACATGAGTAAGGTGAGCACCATGGCACTGTACTGGGAGTAGCGATCCAGCTTCTGCAGCAGGCGAAGGAGGCGCAGCAGGCGTACAGTCTTGAGCAGGTGGACCAAGGAGGTCTGAAGAGGAGAGGCATTGTGCCAGGAAAAAAGGAGAGATAAAGTGAATCCCTCTGCCTTGTTATATCTGAAAACACACTTTGACTGTACATATACTGCATATACACAGCTGATTATCACAGCTTGGACAACTTTTTTAAGCAAATGAGCTTGTCTTGTGTACATTTTACCGTCTAGGGAGTTCTTGTCAGACGGGCATAATAGATGCAAGGTATTTCCAAAGGCTTTACATTTCAGGGGAAATCGGTATGCATCATAAATCATCGATTGGCTGCCTGTGTCAGCAGTCACAGAGGGCAGTGAAAAAAAAAACAAAGGCTGATCATATTATCGTCCAGTTGCACTCACCACTGTGATGTTGAAGGCATACAGCAGGTCAAAGGGCAGAGCAGCCACCAGGTCCACAAAAAACCAGGTGGTGGCGTAATGAATGCAGATGGAGCGCGACTCATACACCACCTGCCCTGACTGGCTCACATAGGTGGTGCGGAAGTTCAGGATAATGTCTGCGAATAGAAAAGTTGAAGACAGATTAGAGTTCTCAGTGCCTGAAAGACAGTCACAGACATATTCATTCAACTGGCTGATAAAACGAAACAGATTGTATACAGTGAGGGAAGATGGCAAGTGTCACAAGCTCACATTTAGTGCCAGCAGTGATGTAAAGACCGCCCAGCTGGAAAATGTCATTGTTTTACGACGTCCATATGGATCAGCGATTTTGATAGACCGATCATCTAACCTTAGTGTCAGAATGTGGCGAGCGCATAACAGGCGGACCTCTGGTTGTGTGTGTCTGATGAAGCAAAACCTCATCTGTCACCCAAGCTGTCGATACTTGCAGAGACGACGGCTCCCTTACGCAAAGAAGGTTAGACGACTGTTGCAAAATTGAATAAAGATTTTTGTATTTTTGAAAGCACACGTGAGCAATATGCAGGCCAGCGTTTTATTTTAAGAAATCATGAAAAATGAAAGAGAATTATTTGTTGTTATGAACAAACAGTCTTGGTAGTGATGACGTGAATGAACCTGCAGAGACAACGAGAAAAAAAAAAATCCTTTTTCTCCGGCACAGCTTGTGGCCCAAGTCTTTGTGCCAAGTTGGGGAACCCACATTTACACTTCTCAATACTGGAGCACACTGAGCCGCCTCAGTTCATCCTTTGGAGGTTAACCAGGCATAAGGGTGGGAAATGTATCGCTATTATATTGTCGTCTTTACATGAGACAGTGTAGCGTCTCAGATTCTGGATATTGTTATATCGTGTTGTGGCACAGGTGTTTGCTTTAGCTGGTTTTAAAGGCTGCATTACAGCAAAGTAATATAGAGTTATATTTCTGAACTTACCAGCCTGTTCTACTTGTTTTTAACACTTCACTGAGGCAATGTGATTGTGATTTTGGGCTATATAAATACCACTTATTTGATTTGAACTCTCAGGGGAAAAGGACGCCTGAAAATGGACAAATCTACTGTCGCCACGTAAAAGCACTGCGGTGCTATCATGACCCACACACTTAGTGGGTTGAAGTGGCTTGATGATGGTCCTAACTTGTCATTAGTTGAGTGAAGCAACCATCAAAAAAAGCCACAGTCACCTCCTCCAGCACTCACCTATGATAAAGAGCATTTCCACCACAATATCGCTGACGATGGTGGAGCGCGCGGCCGTGACGTGCTCGTCGTTGTGCGGCGTGAAGCTGACGTTGTAGGGCACGGTGACAGCCACGTAGAAGGTGGCCAGCAGGATGAGCCAGTCCCACAGGGCCTTGGACACGCTGTAGTGGAGCAGGATGAAGCGCGACTTCTGCACTCCCGTCACCTTGTACTCTGGCATCGAAGGCTTGTCTATCATGCCCTGCAAGAGAACAAGTGGACTCAAGTGTAAGAGCACAAAAATATCTATCACACACTAAGCAGCCTCTTGAATTTTCAGGCTTTGTGCGATAAATATACCAAACATACAAAAGCACACTAGAGAAGCTGCATAAATGAATAACTTGATAACCAGATGGTCACGAGGTGGAGTGCTGTGAAAATAAATGATAATCAGACGGACACTGCAGTGCCAAGATTTTTCAGAAACAGACAATATAAATGTCAACACCCTCTCTTGTGCTCTGACCGCTGATGATTCAGTATGCTAGGCAACCCAAGTGAAACAGACGTGGTTATCTATTCCTGACAGCCTCCTATAGACAGTGATAAAGCGTCTTAACGGCCATGCATTAACATCGCAAAATGAGAGAGATAGGACTGGGGTCAGCGAGGGAGAAACGTATTTCCAACAACGAGCCCTGATAATTTCATACATGACTTGGCCTTGGCTTGACTTCATCCTTCCAAATGCCATTAGTGTTTCAAGTTGCAGGTGGTAGGGTGCAATGGCAGCCGAGCCATGATAAGGAAATGAGGGGAAACAGAACCATCGGCTGCTTTTATTTTTGAAAGTCACTTATTCATTCCACTCATTTAATTTTTTATTGGGAAAATCCAATTGCGGAAAGTATGAATTGCTCTCGCTGATGAGGTGGGGAGTCGATTCGGAACATAATGAGACCACGGCTCTCCAAGTGGGGGCCAAGCACTTGGCGCATAATAGCCTTAACCATGTTTAGGAGACAGGGGGAGAAGCTATTACGGTCGACAGCGGTGAGAGGGAAACAGAAAGGGGGAGATAAATGAGCGGTAATCCACCCAGGAACAATGTGGCCACTTCACAAACAGATCTGGGCAAGCAACAAGGAGGCTGGTTAATGAAGTCTTAACCTGAGATGCACTTGTAAGGGCTCTGTAGCTGCCTGGTTGACTTGGAGGAAACTGTGAGACAGTTTGACAGTAATTGGGAGAAGATGGACGACCTTTTCTTGTAGCTCAAAGAGAAGCGAAGTGCCACACAACAGTCACACACTCCACTGTGTGACTGAGGGAAACATGCACAAATTGTTTCCAGTGCACTTGTATCTGAGTATATCTGTCAGATTATAGCTGCTTGACACTGGACATGGATTTGTGGCTGAAAGACACGTCCCTCCGGCAGTTGTTTTCTTCGGCTTGAGGGAAAATCTAAAAGGAAAAACCTTGCTGACTGTCATCAACAGCTGTGGCTGCTGTAATGACGGTGCGAGCGATGTCAGCAAAAGCTGGACTGTTGTTTTAATTTGCCTTACATCACAGAGGTCAGAGGGCCCCACGTGACCTTTGGCACTCGAGGCGGTCAGCCGAGCACATCCCAATGATTAGAAAAGAAAAGCCCAGTGCTGCGCGTGGGACACATGGGACTGCATGTCACACAGCTACAGCTGGTCTTCGCACTTCATTAAGTCACGCTGTGGCCCCGGAGCTTACTGTTCTGAACTACGTCTCCCAGCATCCTTTGGGCTTTAGCGCCGATAAAAGCCCTGTCCTTGATGGCAAAACACGCGGCTTACAATGTGATGACTGAATGTAGACTAGACTGCAGATAACACACAGCCTCTAATTCGTACACCAAAAAAACCTTTTTCTACGTGATTGAGCAACAATGCAGTAAGAGTACAACACAATAGAAACTGTAAAAATATACCCTCAATTTTCCAGTACGTCTTACAATCTTCTCATATCCCTACACAAACAGTGTCAGTTCTAACAATCCCATTTTTCCTACAGTAGAATGTGTCAAAGCAAAAGGCTGAATATAAACTTTCACTGTCTGAAATGTTTTATTTTATGTGGAAAAAAAGAGAAAGACATGAGAGCTCATGCCAAGGACATGAACCAGGAGCTCTGGCTTTAACACTGAGCTAAAAAAAAAAAAAAAAAAAAAAAATTTGCATTAAAAACACTCCAGATTGCACTATTTTTCTCTTCCGTGGCCCTCCGACAAGTGCATTAAAGTGAGAGGAGGCACGAGTGGCTCTCCCCTGGGAAATGCTTGAAATCAATTCAGAACTACTTGTCAGTGTGCCTTGGATTGGTTACAGTAGCTGATACACTCGCGGGTTGACAGCATCTAAACTGCCAGAAGAGACCAAACAAACAACTCAGTCAGAGCGTTTGTGTTTTGGTGATGAGACTTCAGAGAGAGAAAGATTCAACTTGAACACGTCTCTCAAGGAGGTGATGGTCTGAAAATAAAAACTCACCCGAAGTAATTCCAGGAACATCCATTTGTAAATAAAGCGCCCATGCGTTTAGGTCTATGCACCTGGGCAAGATTTATGCATGATGTCTATGTTTTCTCGCAAAAAAAGAACAAAAATATAAAATAAATAGCACCATCACTTTCTCTTCCTCGCCTGGTAGGCCGATGGGCTACAAATAGAGATCAAAATCAAGGGTGCTGTGGAGGCAGAGGATCAAATTGTTAGCTAACTGCCTCTGAGAGACGGACAGAAGGAAGCAGAGAGGGGGACAAAGTGAAAGAAAAGATGGAAAAGAGAATGGGAAGAATATAGTCAAGGTCAGAGTGGGAGGACGGCCGTGGCGGAAAGAAGTATTTTGATCCATTACTTAAGTTGAGGTAGAAAATACCACAATGTAAAAGCAGTCTTTCGCAAGGTAGTAAGTCTTGTATTTAAAATCTGAGAAGTAATATGAGCGAAACATACCTGAAGTTTCAAAAGTACTCAGTAGTTGGTTGCAGTATTACATTATCACAATATCTATTAGAGATGCATTATTGTGTAAACAGTATTTTAATGTTGTGGCTGGTTGTCTTTGCATCATATTTGTGATTTCATGTAAAACCTAAACGTCACAGCGCTAGTGCAGCAAAAAGAGCAGGACTGTCCTCCGACTTACATTGCAAGTTTACTAAGTGTGAGCATTAACTTGCAGAAAATGTAAGTCCTCGAGTTAAGACCCAGTACTTTAAAAATTGCGCAGGAAATTGAGGCGCTGGAGGTCGGAGTAGGTGGAGGGCTTCAGTATTCGAGCAGAAGAAAGGAAGAGGGAGAGATCATTTAAAAGTGGAGGAAAATGGGGGCTACAGAGTGACAGATAGACAATGCGGGGAGAGACGGCAGGATCCAGAGGGGATGAAGCCTAAAGGAGATGAGGTTAGAGTGACAGATGGAGGAGAGGGAGAGAAAATGTGTGAAGGCGGCGAGAGGAGGACAGAGGAGGGGTGCTTACAGCTGAAAACCTAGCGAGGGAAGCTGAGGGCACTGACGAGGATGGGAGACGACAGAAGAAGGGAATTTGAACCAGAATTTTCTCTCGGTTTTTCCAATAGAAAATAACAACTCTATGAATGCTATGTGGCTCAGTGTTTGCTTCGAGTTAGTTAAGCTAACTAAAACTTATTAGCTTTTTCATAGTTTAGATAACTAAACAAGTACAGTGTCATATGTCTTACTTACCCAAAAGACACCTTTCCAAACTGCAACCTCTTCCTCCATTTCTTTCGTCTTTTGTAGCGAGTTTAATTCGGCATTGCATTTAAGATAGCATACTTTTATTTTGAAACGAGAGTTAGCTAACTTGAAAAGCTAAGTTGAGGAGCTAGCTAACCGGCTCCCGTTGCTATGGTGACGTGCAGATTAAAGTAACGGTTTCTGACCGTATTTCAGTCCTTTTTCATGAAAGATATTCCACTTGACCCCCCTGTTTTTTTTTTCTCTCTTAATGTAATCTTTTTCTCTCCAGGTATGACTGTGCATTAAATTCGTTGTTGTTTAACACCGCTATGAGGATGAATTTATTCAAAATTGAGATAAAGTAGGCCCAACAGGTGCCCCAACAAAAATGAAAATTGCCTTCCTTTTGTAACGTTAACGTAACGTAACCACATTGTTCCATAACTCACTGACTCACATATATGAAAGCGTAATGACTTTGTATCTGTTGTTTTTAGACAGGTGTTACCCATAAGGAAAGCAACACCAGTGACAATATTCACAAAATGTTAATATTTTATAATATTTATTTGGAATTTTATTATGGAATTTCCCTCATTCATTTTGATAGTTATGTTTACATTATTGCATTTCAAATAGTAGAAAAACATGGTTTATAACTCAAAATACACCACTTTTCTTCTATACATGACTGTGAAGACAAGTAGTTGCTTTGAATGTTAAATAATTGATTAAAAAACAAATATTGCCAAATTGATGGCCCAAGAGGCAGTAATTGTTCAAATAACCATCATTCTCTTTCCATAGAAAGACCCCATGACAGAATATGTTTATTGTGTTTTATGCCTCCCTAACATTTTCTTCTTGATTTATTATTTTACTGTCAACCGCAGTAACAGCAGAGTTGATACTGTGCTTTTTATGTTTCATGAAGAGGCACTTTTGGAAAATAAAATGTACCGTCTGCAGCCCATTGAAATTGTATCTCATGAAAACACTGATGCACTTGTGGAAAATGTTTGCTCAAGAGTAGCTGCAACCATATTATCATGACACAACGCCTGAATTTTGGTTCCTATTGATGTGATTATCGAGACCTCGCAGAGCGTGAGATGTGGAGAAAAGCAATAACGCATTAATCTCGAGCGTGTTGTGTGTCATTACTGCTTTGAATCTCATTCCCGTGCGATCTGCATTGTGTCGCTGGTGACAGATCTGCACAGTCCAATGAGCTCCCAGATCCTTACAGAAAGCATATCCGATTAATATTCTAACCGGTGGATGTTTTTGTTCTGGCATCCAAAACATGCTGGTCGCTTACATATTTAATACGCCACATAAACATGGGCTTGTTCTGAATGCACGCTGCTGCTATGTACTGTATGCTTCTGTCGGTCCCCGAGGTTACAAATGAATTAGGCAAAAGTTCTGCCTTGTTTGCGTGGAAGTCAATGAAATGTGACCAAAAGTTGAATAAGTTAGTTGGACTATGCTGTGGAGGTTGCAGCTTCGCCTGCTCTCTCTTACCTACAGTCTGATTTTGATGTCATATTGTTTGACGTATTGTAGTTTGTTCATCCGTAACCTTCACGTCCACTTGTGAGGATGTATTTTGCACAAGCTGCCCTGGAAAATAAAATCCTAAACTCAGTTGGAATTAATAAACACTTTCAAATGGCAGTTCTCCTGGTGGGAGAGGAAGAACGGGGGAGCAGTAGATGTTATGGGAAAGTGTAACCCCTTGAGTGTGAGAAAGAGAGGGAAGTCTGTGAAGAGATTAACTCGGATTCTGGTGTTTTTTCTTTCATAGCTCTACTGTATATGTGAGAGAGAAACCGCGAAAGTGTGGAAATACAGTCTCACGCTGCGAGTGCTGGAATAAAATTTGAATGATAAACTCTGCGCATCTGATTCCGATTGTGTTGACGTTTTGCCATATGCTCGTCTCCGCTCCCCTCCGGAGGGCGAGCCATCGTTTACATGGCTCGTGTTTTCATACGTGTGAATGTTTTTGTGAAGAGCAGGTGTGTGTACGGTGTCAGCGCGCGGTGCCATCTGTAAGTAGGTGGGACTGGAAGCGTGGCAGCAGGAGGGTTTTGGCAAACGGGGGAGGTGTAGCACATTGATTCCCATGAGGGCACCTGCGGATCGGACCTGAAAACAACAGCGGAGCTTTTTTCTTTCCGGCGGTATTAAGGGGAGGCAGGTCAGCTGCACACATGTTCGTATGAGGGTATTAATTACAGCTTTTTCAGAAAGCATTTTAATGCAAGTTTAATTGAGCAAACATGATGCTTTAAAGGGCTGCGATTTAGAGTTATTTTTAGCTATCAAGTGACCTAAAGGGCTTGCAAACACCATGCCACATCACCATATGTTGTGTCTGTCTCTGTCAGAAAGCAGCACTCGAACACATCACAAAGACTGCAGCTGACGGCCACCTAGCTGCTGGACACACTGCAGAAAAATCTAAGGCCACCAACACTCACCGGCAGCCCGTGTGTCAGGGCTCTAATGCTAGTTCTCTGGGGGGTTAAACCTTAAGTAATTCAGTTTACAAAATGTCACAAAACAGATAAAATGTTAAATCATTTCCCAATCGTTTCCCTCATCCCAAGATAACCTTTTCAAATAACGTGTGGCGATATCTATTATGCTGTTATAATCCAAGTCATTTAGGCCAAAGCTGATATATATGCACCTTAATTGCAGAGAACATTAAGTCTCTTCTGGAGTGGAAGCGACATCTTCATGTGTCCTTTCTAATCGTGAAGGCCCGCTGGCAACGTCACATCCCTACTTAAATGCCCCAGAGTTTTTGTTTTTTTTAGGAATGTTGCTTATTATTTTCCTTTCTTGTAATTATTTGTGTTTTAGTCTCTTGAATCTTTCTTGACTTTGGCAATCTTTAAATAATATCGCATGGAAGTGTTTTCCTCGACTGTTAACGATCGTGTTTGTGCACGCTTCATGAATGAATGAATGAATGTGTGCGAGTGTGACCGTGTCTGATTCATCATGCTTGTGTAACCGACAGGTGTTTTATGGGATGAATCACTGTCTGTCGTTTTCTAAATTTAATTGATCCATATTTATTGCAATTGCTGACACTTTTCAAGCCCCTGTAGGCAATTAAGGCAATTCTCCTTCACATTCTTTCTGACGACACGCTGTATATTTTTTATTGTTTTATACGTGGAAACAAACAAACAAAGTTCCTCATGCAACGATATAAAACAAAAGCAGAAAATCCTATGATTTCAAACTACAAATGATCAAAATACTTCGATAGCAGGCAATTAATCAATTAATCGACTAATCACATCAGCACTAGTACTTTAAACATCTTCAATCTATAGAAATGTCATGTCCTTTGGGAGACCTGCAAAGGGCTGAATATTTTTCTTACTAATTGTAATTCCCTGAGATATAAATGCAAAAAATTGAAGGTTGTCTTTGCTTAATTCATGAAAAAAACATGTTGTCTGGCTTCCACTCCTCATCTCAACCACCAAAAAGAGGTGGTAGTCTATAACGCAGCTGCAGAGTTGGCAAACACATTTTCCCATTCAGTGGAAAATGAAACCATTTTTGAATAAGAGTAAATTGTCCTGGAGCCAGTTTTTATGCAAGATTCTCATCATGCTTTTGCAGGTTATTAGCACTAAGTGTATCAGCACTGAGGAAGGGAAACAGTCAATTCATGTAAAAGGCACACCATTAAAAACAATAGAAGCAGTTCAAAAATGGGAGAGGCACTTCGAGAAAGAGTGCTACTCTGGTAAAACTACATTGGTCTTCTCTGTTTTAGTGCTAAAATGAACGCGTGCTTGCAGTGCTTCAGAGCTTCAGGCGCCTAAAAGGTAAATTAATCTCTCCAGAAATCTGCATCAGCTATTTTATTCCCCTTTTTGCCCTTACAAATGCTAATATTAGCCTTCTAAATCCCATACGTCTCACTGGCATTCAACGTTTTTTTCTTTTTTTACCTTTTAATTCACCCCTGAAAAGTTCTGAATTGCTTTTAGCCCCCTGGGATGGAACACCACGTTGTGAAGGACAGGTTTGAGCACAGACCCAGTTGGTAACCGAGCCTCTGCGGGGAGATTATCTCGAAAACGGTGCTTCGCCAGAAAAAGACTGCTCCCGTTTGAGAGCCCCAAAAGAGCTCGTTCTCATGAATTACATTGCTTGTGAGTGTAACTTTAGTATTCATAGGCTACAAAAACCTTCGTTCTGTAGGAAGTAAGACAAGGGCTCTTAAGGTACTTGAACTGTGAACACGCTTGAGAGACAGATGAAGGCAATTCGCAGGAAAATGGCACACTCGTCGAACAACGGGTTGAAATCCATATGGGCTTTCTCCTACATCCATAGATTTGTTCAACTGGTTACACATATATGAGACTGTGCAGAAGCATTGACACAGCGGCCACCTTTGGATGAGCAGGTGAAGGTAGTTTAAGGGACATATTGATGACATAATGACCTATATCCTGGAGCTCCTGCTGGAGAGGTGTTAACATGTTCGGACAGTCCCCCCCCCAAAAAAGTGATAATGCTGATGCATCAAGTGCCTGTGACAACCATCTTGTGTCTCCCAGCAGCAACAGTGACCTTGCTGTTTGCCCTTTTAAAGCCACCAAACAACAGATTTCATGAAAAAGGAAAAAAAATGCCACAGAAGCAAGATTAAAACCATTCAGGAGACTTAAAATAGAAAACCCATCTGATGAATTCTCCGCTGAGATAAACCACACTCGGGGAATCTGGGTCAAGACTTTCCTCGTATTGTCTTCCTAAAAAACTCATCTTTTAGAAATCAGCGTTAATAATTCAAGCTCAAGATTGAGGGCGCTGCATGTCTGAGTAAGTTCTGACTGGTTATTTTCTTGGAGGATAGTCGAAACGGAACAATCACGACCGCATCAGGGCGTATGGGAGAGGGGGAAAAGTACTCACGCCGCCCAGGTTGACCTCTCTTTTGCCCCCCTTCGAGAACTGGCTGGTCAGATGGTACAACATGGTGCGTCCGCGCTTCCTGGCCTCGCTGAAGTGAGTGCCGCTCTTCCTCCTGCGCCTCTTGTCATCTGGACCTGTTGCACAGCCGGACAGATCAGTGTATGGTCAATAAGATCAAGACATTTCATACCTGAGGAGAATGTTATATCTTTTAAGGGGTTATTTTCAGAGTTTTACATTTATTTTAAGCGTCCAATAACCCTAACCCCTAACCCTTACTGACTACATGTCAAATTCACGCTCGAAACAACTGCAATCATATCCATAAATTGCTGCTAACTGCTGCTGCTGTTAGCTAGTGAGCTCAGTTAGCAGTACAGTTAGCAAGCAGTCGTATTAGCGGACTCTGCCTGGACTTGGAGCTCAGAGCACCGGGTGAGTGTTAGTGTTGTTTACTATTGGACTATCATCCTTTAATATACAAAGTGGCTAGGTGCTAGCTGGCTAGAGTGGTAATTTCGATGGCTAACCAACATCAAAACTGTCATTTCTCATATTCTGTTGATCATTTCAGTTAATTCTTGATCATTTTAAATGTAAATGTTCACATATTACATCTTTAATGTTCAAAAACACTTTTTTCTCATACTCTCCATTTCTGCAGCAACTCTATTCATCCTCTGTCTGCACACTCCGTTTAAGTGCCTGTCTCTTTAAGACCTCCCTCTTGAAAAGCTCAGTCCGCTCTGATTGGTTTGATCTCGCAGGCCTGAGCAGGCACTACCGACCATGTTTCTGCACCAGCTCTGCTCAGGCCCAGAGGCATGAAGCCAATTTCTCTAGGAATTGAGGATATAGAATGTTTCACAGTATTTATATATATATTAGACCTGCTTTGTAATCAAAAAAGACACTGAATTCTGACTTTCTACCATATAGGATGTTTAATGCTATGCCTGAACTTTGTCAGGTTTGTATTGTGATTTTTTTTTTTTCTCCTGCTAGAGTCACACAAGTCAATTTCCCCTGGCATGCTGCTTGATATTTGCAGCAGACTGTGTCTTGGTTCCACTTGAAGACACACCGCTGCCCAAATCAAACTCCCCGTTGCAAAAACATTGTCTGAGTTCAGTGAACGAATGGCAGCCCAAACAAAACCGGCTGGGTAGAATGTGACAGTGATGAACAGGAGAGCACGGGGAAGATGAGAGTCGGGGGCCAGAGGACGGCCCGCTCATAAATCATGCTCAAAGTAAGCAAATAAAGGGAAGGTTTTTTTTTTTTTTTCTGTAAATGGGGCCTGTAGCCTACCGTCCTTCTTGCTGTTGTGGTGGCTCCTTCCATACGTGTCAGTGATGTCCTTGAATGAGAAGAGGAAGAGGACCATCTCGCCTTTCTCATTCTTTATGGGCACGATGTCTAACAGACACCAGAAGGCAGCACCTGGAACAAAATCAGAAACATTCGTTCAGCGCTTATTTTTCCTCTCTCTCCTCATTTGCCGAATGAATGCAAATCCTCAACAGGCACATCCCGGCCTGTGATGTCTCATGTCATGTCAGCTTTCACCATGTCTGAGCCGTGGATAATTGTCAAGCATGGCACAGCCTTTTCTAAAAATACACGCCGCAAACTGGATATGGATCATGTTCGGGAAGGAATGAAGAGAAAGAGCAAGTGAGAGGGGTTGGTTATAACGAGTCGGGCAGGAGAAGGGAGCACCATAGATCCAAGACCTTGCCATAACCCAGTACGCTCATTAGCAAGCCTGCAGAAGCTGTGCTCTGCCACCAAACAGATGTTTCACATCTCCTATAGTGTCCCCAGTGTGGCTTTGTGCGAACGCCTGTGTCTGTGTGTTGGGCACAGACACGAAGAGAGGGGAAGAAAACAGCGTAGATGGTGTTTTAGCACAAGGCTGTGGGTGTAAATACAAATAGAGAGAATCTATTTGTGCCTCGCAAGCAGCAGGCGCACACTCGAGAGGACTCTGTGTGTGTGTGTGTGTGTGTGTGTGTGTGTGTGTGTGTGTGTGTGTGTGTGTGTGTGTGTATGTGTATGTCTGTGTGTGCGTCTAGTGAATTCCCTTTAATGTCTGACCTTATCACGAAAGTCCTGCTAATACTGTAGCAGTCATGAATATCTGCCAGCTGCTTCTATTTCCACTCTCGCTCTTTGTTCCCGTTTCTACCGCTCTTGTTCCTGAAACAGCATTTTTTTTTTTACTGTTTTTTTGGGCCACATTACAAATCATTGTGTTTTTACCCTCATTAGTTGCAGTGGTATTGCCTTATTTTTTTTTACTAAGTGTACTGTAAAATAAATAGATAAATAAATAAAGCACTTTTCAGCAGATTTGGTAATGCATCAGCATAATTAGCGGCACGCGCACTTCGAGGCTGCAGGTTTGAGGGGACGTAATCCTTGTGCGCCAATCAGAGAGGCTTAAACAGTTTTGTATGTTCTCTTTCATGCATGGCGTCATTTGTCAGAAGGCTTAGCAAGAAGTCAGGAGGAATGTGTTGAATGAAGGACTTAAGCTGCTGTAATAAACACACAGAGAGGCAGTACTACAGTACTTTGCACATGAGTATGAAATATGTATTTGAGGGTGACTTTAAGCTTGTTCCAGCAGAGGGGTGGACTCCCTACAGCACCTCTCGCACTTAGGTTGAGTGAACGCGACCTGACAGCAACTTTTCACTCTGACGGTTTCATACCAATCATAACTGGGCACCAACTGTAACAACGGAGCACGTGCTGCACCGCCGACCTGCTGAATTTTTTTTTTAATTCTGCACCACCATGATTCATGATTTGACTAAACTGTTCGGCTCTCATCTAAAAATAAACGGCTCTTTATGATGTCAAAAAGAGAGAGAGAAAGGCGAAAAAAACAAAAACATTTTAAATTTCACTCAGATGATCAGAGCCTGATCAAAACAGAGAAGAGTCTAAGAAAAGTCCTGCCGTTTCCCCGGCTCATAGAAGAGTTTGAACAACTCAGCAGCAGATGAAATGAAACAAACTATGGCTCAGATCTACAAAGTTATGGAGAAGCAGGCTTTCCCAGTCTCCTCAGTAACACTTCATTTTACAGGTCTGGAGACTTGATGGTAAGTAGGTGGTACATACCAAGAGTCATATTTATCTATGAAATTACCCACCAAATAATAACCACAATAATTCTATTGACAACCACCCCAACATGATTGAATAACATTATTCTGCTAGCCTAGCCTTCTGCTGATCATGTCATTCCAATTTCCAACTAGTTCCAACTAGTCTTAAATCTGCAGGTTACATTAAGTACAATTTTTTTAACCATTCACATGTTCACCAAGTTCAGCAGGGTTAGGTTAGGGTTAGCATTTCAGTCCAACTTTGGAACAGTTTTCATAACCTTCTTTGACTTGATCAAGATTATGAAGTTGCATTTGTCAGTAATACTAAACAAACTAATGTGGCTTACTGTAAGAATAACAAACAAACATTTAAATTGCTGCAAGGTTGGACTGATCTGCAGCAGGGATGGAAACTGGTAAATTTGCACTTGAAAATGCACTTGGATTTACTGACTTGCAGAAGTTAGACAGAAACTAGTTGGAAGTTTCCTGGAAGTCAAAGAAACTACCAGCTATTTGTGAACTTCTAGTTGGAAATGGCAGAATATTATCATTATAAATCATGTCATTCGTTTGTACTGGGGTGGAAATTTCAATTAAATGTTTCAGCTACTTACAATTAATGTTGTGGACCTGTACAATCAAGTGTTACTATCTCCTCCCCACCCTCTTTGCAGTGCACCCACCATTCTTCTTGTAGAAGTGGACCTCGCCCTGGTACTCGTCTCGGCTCTCCAGAGCCTTCTCCATCTGCTGGGCCACGTGCTCGCTGGTGTCAGCACCGTACAGGAAGCGGCAGCTGCAGTTCTTCTGCATCACCTCTGTCCTCGTGAAGCCCGTAAGTTCACAGAAGCCGTCCGAGCAGTAGACGATGGGGTAACCGCGGTGGCCCTGGGCGTTACCCAACAGGAAGTTACTGTCTGTGAGAGGGAAAACGGGAAGGGGTGTCAGAAGACATTTGGACATTTTTGAGGTGCTCAAATCTGCAGCTGGGTGCGTCATGTTTACGTCTGAGGTCTGGTGCGAAGTTGTTCTGTACACTTCAATCAAAGTCTGTTTGACTCTTTGAACTCACGTCAAAGCTCTGCAGGTTTTAGGTCAACACTATTTAACAAGCTCAAAGTACACATGAAAGACACTTTGGTGTGGATTCAATTTCTGCCTAAATTAATTTCCTGGTCGGTCAGGACGACTGATGTAAGCAGCTGAGGGAATCAGCGTCATGAGCTGCAGACGGCGAGATATGAAAACAGCTGAGTGGGGAACAAGCACAGCACAAACATCAGTGATTGACCTCCATGTAACTCTTGGCTTTTATTAATTGGTGGATGTGGGCTGATAAAGGACTAGACAGCAGAATTTAAAAAAAAAGACTGTCTGAGAAGGGGGCAGCTGGTGCTCAGCGGGGAGAGCAGGTAGACTCGTGATCGGAAGGTCGCTGGTTCAAATCCCAGCTCCCTTTGGGTTGAACTGAACTGCATGCCGAAGTGCCGAAGCCGAAGTGTCATTGAGCAAGATACTGAACCCCAAACTGCTCCTGATGAGCTGGCGACTTGTCCAGGGTGTACCCTGCCTTCGCCCAGAGACAGCTGGGATTGGCTCCAGCAACAAGACCCCGCGACCCCTTGGAAAAGGGATAAAGCGGTTAAAGACTACGATAATGATGACAAGATCGTTTAAAAGAGGAGAACATGAGAGAAAGAGAAGAGTCAGGGCAAAATAATTGAGGAGAGACAAAAGATTTGAGAACAACAGAGCTTGTTCCACGCTCCCGTTTACCTTCATGTGAGAAGGTGATGTTATGAATTTTAGACTGCGGGATGCATTAAAATGAATATATCTATTTAAATGTTGACATTGAGGAAGAAGAAGAAGCCGTGAACTCATCCAAAAGTTATTCACATAGTATAGGTTAAAGCATCCACATCAATTACGATCAGTAACAGCAAGGAGATGAAGAGGGAGGGAAGTTCCCCAGACTCCCTTGTAAAATCATTCAATTCTATGAGTTGTTGAGTTAAGCAAAACTTTATTAACCATATGGAATATTGTCTATGACAAATTCCTAATTATTTGGACCTTCTCTTAAATTCAGCATAGTTCGACATGAAGTTCTTTTTTTCTTACTTTGTGTTTCACACATCGTGTCTGTTTTCCCAGTGACATACGTGTTCATTTGTATATATAGCAGGGGAGTGAAGGCTATATTCTACATACTGTACAGTAGAATCACACTTTTTTATCAATACATTGTTTTTGTAATGGCTTGTTCGAGCAAACGCTTGACATTTCAGCTTGACGAATTAAACAATTTAGTGATTATCAATTTTCTTTCAATCGATGAAGCTCTCCTTCTTTCTCATGAAAACCTTTAGTTGTCGTGGTTAGGTTTTTTTATTTTATTTTCTAGGCTATATCTTGTTGGTCACATTTATTTTACACTTCCTGTCTTTTTCCCACCTTTTTTCCCCTGTTTACCTGTGTTTCGCTGGTTAATTAGTCTGTGTATTTTCTCCATGTGTGCTCCTTTACCTGTTGCCAGATGAGCTTCATCCTGGCTTTTACTCAGTTTTTTATTTAGTTTTGTACTCCTCTGTAGTTTTGGGGGATTTACCCCTGCCTGAATGAATTGAATATGAAATACTGATGACTACAAGTAAAATGAATTTGAAATATATTTTGATGAATGTAAAAAAGAACACATAAATTACAACATTAAGCGATATCATGTGTAATTTACCTCATATAAGAAGATGAAGATGATCTCGGCCAAACTTTCACTACCTTACTTTGACTGCAATCCACTGTTCCTACCATGAATAACTTCTTTATGATAATATATACGTATATGTGATTATGCAGCTCATGAACATGGCTTCATATCAAATCTTCATATTCAGCCCCTGTGTAGGATTGAACCCAATTTCAAAATCCAATAAAACACGGGAATATTGTCCTCCCCCTCCTGCATCCCTTCACCTGTTCATTGCAGGTTCACCTCAAAGTGCAGCTATCATGGCCTGCAGATGGAGAAATGCAATGTGCCTCTCTGACCTGCTGAAGATCCACGCATCTGAATGTCAAATTAAAGTGCTGGGTTATTAAGTCTTGTGTGCAGGCTTTTATATCACGCGGCTCAAATGATCTCAGCACTAAAACTATCCATGCCCTTTTTCTTGCCTCCATGCTTTCAGCACCACGGACAGCTCTTCCTGCGGCAGGCCTGTAGCGGCTTGCCGTCCTCTTGCTGTATTTTATCTGCAGGACAAACACACACACCGCCCGCACTCTGCTCCGCATATCTACATATATATTAATCTTACTCTGACGTCACACCTTCCTTGAGTTGCTGGACAAATGTGACCTTGATAAGATGAGGCAGGTTCTTGCTGCAGTGTGGCTGCTTTGTCGGACAAGCGGTTTGTCCATCTGTCTGTCTGCGGAAGGAGCTCTAAATACAGTACAGCCTGTTCAGTTCCTCTCCTGTACATTTCAACACAGATACAACAGAGCAGCTGAGATCAAACTAATTAAGGGACTTCCACTCACTTCCACTAAGCCTAAAGGAACTGTTCACCCAAAAATTCAAATTCATCATTCATTCTCACCCTCATGCTGATGGAAAGTCAGGAGAAGTTTCATTGTCTGCACAACATTTCTGGAGCTTCGCAGCACAACAGTGTTGCAGCTTTCTCCTACACAACTGAAGTAGATGGGCACTTAACTATTAACTTAAGTTTAACTAATTAATTAATCAATTTATTAATCATGGGTATGATGGTTAAATGTGTCACCTAAATTCCCTTTACGGATATATGAATAAACTCAAGTGTCGAAACTACATGCAAAGGTAAATTGTACATATATGGGCCAATTGTTGGTGATATTCAGCATTTTTCTGATTTGTTAATGCAGCACGCAATCTGCAAAGTAACTAGTAACTAAAGTAGAGTAAATATAGTGGAGTAAAAGTACAATAATTGCCTCCAAACTGTAGCTGAGTGTAAGTAAGTGGCAGAAAACCGAAATATTCATGTAAAGTACAAGTACCTCAACACTAACGACATATGTATGGGCACATTGATGCTTATTTGTTGTCTATTTCTTTGTAAGAGCCAGTACAGAGACATCAGACTTCACTTCTCCTTTCTCAGCTGGAAAACATCAAACTGCACATTGTCTGAATGCCAAGCAGAGAGTCAGCTCACAGCCTACATAAAGACCAGAGACGGGTCTGAGTATTAAGCAGCTGCTGTACGGCGCTTTCCACAATCTAGCGCTTTAATTGGCTGGGCTAAGCAGAAAGCAGTCCATAGGGGATGTCTTTTCTGAGCGGTGACAACCTTTCTTGGGTGTGCAGTGAGCAGCAACTAAACTGTCACGGTGGAATTACAGAGAGAGACAGGCATTAGTCGGATCCATCAGCAGGCTCAGGAGCTTTTATGTCTCCGCTATGCATTGCTGCTGTCGCTGCGTCTCAGACTTCATCATGGAGAAACTGGGATCTTTCTGTTTCTTGCAGTCTGCGGCAGATCTTTGAGTTCACAGGTGTCATGAAGAGAGAAATATCTGTTGCTTACATCACGCAAGCGAGCAACTCTGAAGGCAAACTCCGGAGCTCCAAGGTCTTAAAGAAAAAAAAAGAAAAAATCACCCTAGAAACAATGGCTGAACACGCTGTGATCGCCAAAACAAAACGGCCATGCCCTCTTTTTCATGTTCTATAAATTTCCCAACACCCAAACTCAGTGAGCCAGCGAGTGTTGGACAACAACCCATTCATCTCTGGTTTATGTAATGTTACCCAAGA
>CAEMYA010000238.1:3546582-3556629 GCA_903131615.1 Diplodus sargus | reverse complement strand
CTTCACTGTGGATTAGATTAATCATTGGAGTCATCAGCATGAGTCAGTGTGTTCAAGTTGGGACGTTTATTCAGAATATTGTTTTTATGGTTTTTAGCTGAATAAGATGCATTTCAACCAATATTTTAAAAAAAATAATATTTTCCTTCAAGCCAAGAGCAGTGGTGTAAAGAAACTATGTAAATGTATAATTATTAAATATTATTATTTAGATTTCAAGACTTTAATGCCTCCAGCCAAGAATTAGTTTGACACACATTGTCTTTAATAAATGTGAAGTTATTGGGTTTTTTTTTTTTTTTTTTTTAAGATATAGCTTCCACATATCAATAAGCGACCTTTGGACAGAGCCAAGCTAGCTTTTTTCCCCCTGTTTATAGTTTTTATGCTAAGCTAAGCTAGCCGGCTATGTGTTGCAGCTTCATATTTGCTGTAAAAACATGACATTTGCATTAATCTTCTCATCTGACTCCCTTAACAAAAGCAAATAAATGGTTTTGTTTTTTGTTTTTTTTTAAATATTCCTTTAAAATATAAGCAGAGCAATTTTAAGCAGAGCAATTAAATATCCTGGAAGTCTTCACTCAAGGATTTCACTTTAGTCACCCCAGCTTCGACAGTTACATACTTATCTCTCCTCTGGCGACTTTCTCCTTCCCCCCTCGTGAACCCCACTTTAGCTCGTGTGTTTATGTGTGTGTTAGTGTGCGAGGAGGGGTGGGGAGGATTGTGACAATGCCTCAATTCTTAGGCCGTAATCCTCTCAAGGATATTACTTTGAGTGGCCGCTCCGCTGCACCAGCTTCCTTAATTACACATCTGTGCTGACTCGCTACAACTGTAATCTGACATGATGAGGCTACATGCTACGGCTAGCAACAAGCGAGCCCGTCTGTGGTGCAGAAGAAGTTCCTCGCCATGTAAAAAAGACAAGATGAAGCCCATGAGGCCCGTCCACTGCTTCAGCGGCTAATTACCAGCCGGGAGCATGTAATTACTTATTTGGGGCGGATGGGTGAGAGTGCGAGGAGAAGTGGACTTGGCCGCCGAAAAGGTCACTTGGTGCGGTGAGGAGGCATCCGTCACGCTACATTTTGACGTCAGTGATTTATAAAAAATAAAAAAACATTTTAGGCGACGAAACATGACTGTTTTGAGCTGCTTTGACAGACAAATCTGTGCGGTTGTGATCTGACTCCTGAAAAAAGCCAAAATGACTGAGTTTGTGTCGTGCAGCGCAATAAATCCTCACACCTACGAACACCTACGTTGACACACCGATGGAGGCGGAGCTGCCATGTAAGCAGCAGGAACAAATTTAGATTTCATTGCCTCACTCAAAAACATATATCTAGGGATCAAACCGCTAATCATGCGATGACTGCGTGATCTCAGTGTCCATAAAGACTTTGAAGCCAAGCCAAATAATTGCACCCAATACTGGGAGCTTTAACAGAAAGGACAAGGAAACACAATAGCTCCGGCTCTCCACCGGCTTCTGTCTGCAGTGGTTTGGCCTTTTGCAGCTGCCTATTTAAGAGCCGCTCATCAGCTGGGTAACAATGAGCTCCGTATGGATCACTCTGACAGTCTCCCTGTCTCCGCTTTTGGTTCTTTCGGTCGCCTTCTAACAGAAAAAGTGTTTAGGGGGGGGGAAATAAACCCGTTTCTTATCTTTGCCTGCAGCTGCCCTGTGGTTACGCTACCCCACAGGGCGAGCAAGGCTGTCAATGTGAAAACGCCGCCGGGGAGGTCGTGTAAAGGAGCTGGGGGAGGTGGAGAAGGGTGTAAAGGGACAGGCAGGCGTTTACACTGTAACACATACACACACACACGCACGCGACACACCACACATGGCACAGCGCAGTGGTGGCGCAAGTACCGGAAGGGTCCAAGTTTCAGCCTGCGTGACGGAAGACGTGTGGCACGTTGAAACGCCCCGAAGCCAAATACAGCTCAAGAGGCGCGTTTCTACAAGACGACCCTCACCCTTGACCTCCCCTCAGGGACCATTAGCCAAACACACGGACACAGATCATATATAATCAACGTATAGTAAACACATGACGGACACAAAGCCCTGAACCCAAAACTCGAAACACGCACAAAAAGTCCTCAGGGAACAGGAACGCTGACATTGCCGTGAGCCAAACACTGCGCGCTGCAGTGCCAAAGGTTACTGACTTAACCTGTTCTGACATTTTGCTTATTGAGTGTGTGTGTGTGTGTGTGTGTGTGTGTGTGTGTGTGTGTGTGTGTGTGTAGGGAGTCTTTATACTACACACTAAGCATTTTTTTTTTCTGTCCAAGAACTGTGAAATTACAATCAACTTAAAATTGCTTGTCAGGTTTACAAAGGTCATTCCCATTCTCTGATTTCTTTTTAACACGAGGGAAGACTCAAACCCTAACTCAACTGTGTACAAACCCTAAACCCTGTAGAAGAAAAAACTACATCTGTGGTCTCTCCTAAAGTATCTTTTTAAAGCACAGATACTACTGAATGATCACACAAATATTAGGCATATGGAGCCAATTTTCATCCTTAAAATGTCAAATACAGCAGCTTGGTCTGTGACCCTTACACTTCCAGGGTTGATGCTATAGCTACCCCCTCTAGTGTGGTTGTGTAAAGAGCAACAAACGTCCAAGTTGGGGGTTGGCTGGGTGGGTTTTACGCTGGATTTCCCCCTAGGAGCACCCGGCTTGTGTCCTGTGTGGATGCAAAATGTGTATTTAACACAAAGCAGGATGTTTTCCTAAACCTAACCAGGTAGTTCTTGTGTCCACACCTAACCAGTTACTTGTACAGCCTAAACCTAACCAAGTACTTTTAGTTTTTGAATGATACATCATAATATGTTGTGTTTCTCAGCATGCTTTAATTTGAGTCTAACTAGATGCTGCAAGCCATTTTTTGTGCCTCACTTGACTGCAGAGCCATTCGTGTGCAAAACCGATGCTAGAGGGGTCAGTAAGAGTGTCACGGTCTGACACTTGAGACCACTGACCAAGCTGCTGCGTTTGGCAGGTGGGCAGAAAAAAAAATGGAGTATCTATAGTGTAGAGAATATAATAGATGAAAAGACTAAACAGAGAGACAAAAGGTGCAATTAGAAATGCGTCTGCTGCTTCAGCACCACTGACAGCACCGTAGATTTGTCAGTGCACGGCACGGTCAGGCTGCTGATGCGTCTGAGCCACGGTGGGGCCGTAGATTTTAGCCCAACAACCCCTCTGTCCTTGTATTCTCTATGCTATAAGCTCTTTTTCTCCTCTTTCTTTCGTTCTAGGGTTGGGGGAAGGAAGGAGGGGAAATCCTACAGACTGAAAAAAGAGCCCTTTTTGATTGATGTCATATTATACATGGATAAACAAGATCACTGCGATCATATAGTTAAAAAGATCAATGTCAAGCATTTCTAAGCGTACGTAAAGGCTGATGATTCGCCGTCACACTCAACCAAGCCTCCGGCGTTGGGAAAAAATAAAACTTTGGTCATACATGATGCATCCCCCCCCTGAAATCGCCTACTTGTTATTCGCGAGGTCGTCAGGGGTCCACATTTGTGAGCACGAACAACTCTCGCTCAGAGCCACAAACCGGAGAAATTACGCTGAAACAAAACCCCTGATGGTGTGAAACTGTTGAATATGAAGCTGCACAATGGATAATGACTGGGGGAGCTTTTAAAAACCAAACTGCTCGGTTTTTCTGTCCCAGTAGAGAAACGCAAGTAGTTCTGCTTCGCACAAAGGCACGGCGTGGAGTTGTTGAGCATCCAGGCAGCCGTCTGAGTAATTACATGGAAATGCGGCAAAAATAAAACGTAATTGGATAATAATGTTTACGTATATAATAGTCTGATATAATTTGTACTTATTGTAAATAGCGGTGTGGGAAAATGTTGGAGAGAAACATTTATTGTGTGGCCGCTCTCTTTTGTTTGGCAGAACATTTTTAAACTTGTCTGACTTCTGCACTGAAAATACACATTATTTTAGATATTTTAAGGCTGCATAGTGTATGTTTGTCATATCTGTATATAATTTATATACCTGTTCCATGAACAAGTGAAACAATGTCAGTATATAAATATTAAATATACATTTATTTATGACTATTCCTATTTATTTTTCTCCTCCTTGTACATACAGGAAATTCCTCTGGTTACATTTACACATATGCACATGGATAAATACAAAATATATGTATGTAACTACTATACATTTAGTAGAGGTATAGTTGTTTCTTCTCCCACAAACAAAAACAACTCAAAATCTTAACCAAAATTAAACCGTGACCTCTGTTTGTTCTGTCTTTCTTCTGTATTGCCACCTTTTTTGTCCTTTTGTCTTTGTGTCCATTGTTTTAATCTAAGAAAAGAACATATTTCTGATATTGTGTAATTACCTTCAAGCCTATATTGAGTATAAAGTATTCTAAACTACTGTGTAGTTTTTGGAGAAGAAATTCAAACTCAGAATTTTAATATTTAAAATATTAATGAGGTAATAATACAAATACAACAGACATATTATCATTGTTTTCGTAACTGAATAAAGAAGCTGTTCTCAGAGGACAACAAGGCCCCCAGAACACTGCTTGAAGCTAGAAAGATGGCAGGGTCCGCCACATATAAACAAAGTGAAACAGTATGAAACTGTGTCGTCCTTTAAGTTTGTTTATTCAGTCATGAAAACAAGAGAGTTTGTTAAATTAGTCTGTTTAGGCATTAAAAAATCGAGTCGATGAAGATCTTTCTCATCTGATTGGAGTTTCTACATAATGCACCTTTAACGCTGCAGAAAATTGAAGTGAATGACGGTACACTGTTACAGCAGCATGTGAAAAATGATGCTTGCGTGTATAATTTGCTGACATAAATTCAATTTAACGTAACTATCAGTCTGGACAGGGACTCTGTTGGAGTGACAAAAGAGGAAGAGGTTTTGGACAGTGTTGGTCTGTGCGGCTGCTCAGTCAGCAGTGCTGCTGCTTTCTTTGTTTTTGCTGATTTAAGTTCTCTTTTTCTTTTGACTGTGTGATTGTTGACTGTTTTATCTATGCTAGGACTACAAAAGGGTTGTTTCTGTAGTTTTTGTGTCGTAATATTTGTTATTAAAAGGTATAATATAGTTTTGATATGGTTCAATTCATTCTTATTATTATTTTCAGCCTCTATTGAATTTCAAACAGTTACATTTTTAAAAATAATGAGAAAGAATGAAGAATAATGAAAGAAGAAGAAGAAAGTTTAAGGCCAGTCTTTAAAAAAGTGTTTCGACCATATGTTTAGGGCTGATAAAGTGGTTGAAACACTTTTTAATGACAGTACTTCTGATGATTTAGACACAAGAAAAAGAGCTTTTAAATATTTCCTTTCTTTGTTTGATACATTTAGATATATTTGGAGTGACTGGACTGTTTCTGTTTTTTGAAGAACTCTTCTAAAGCACACAGAACATGTTCTATCAACACTGTATTACATAGAGGAACCAGTCATTTCCTTTGCTAAACCTCAAGACATAAATAAAACAACAAAAACACCAAAGTTAGACCTATTATCATAGCCAGAACATTAAAACAACAATTGTAATTATTGCCAGATTTTCACACATCTGAACCATGTTGAATGAATCATGTGCAACAAAAACTTTTGTCAGGAAAATTAACCAACTCAGAGCTTCAAAGAGTGATTTAAAAAAAACAAAAAATCAAAATAACTATTTTGCTCGTGTCTCATTTAAAAATAAATTAAATTTGGGTTTTTTTTCACTGGACCTGACACTTTTGACATCTCACTCTCTGCATCTTGATGTGACACAAGGTGTGTTAGAGGGGGGTACAGATCGCCTCTGGATGTGCTTTAAGACATATAAAAGTACTCTGGTAATATGTCTAATATCTTTTACTGCTGAATGTCTAACATCCAATCAAAGTAACACGAAGTAAAACACGTTTTTAAACAAGTGCTGTAACTTGGACAGTTTAAGGTGAGTGCAGCTGCGCGAGCCACAATGCCACTTGCTTTTCAAGAAACCAGAGACCAGCTGCGCCCTACAAGTCCTCGATCGGAAAGCAAGTTCAAGTGTTTTCTCTTTAGCGGACCATCTTTTTCCTCAAAGACCAAAAACTCTTCAAGCATCATCCATGTCAAGTGGCGGGACCCTGTCGCCCCGGCAACAGGAAGGAAGCTATTTTGAGCCGCGGGCACTGTGCCACTCCTCTCGGAGCCGCAGCCTAATGGTGGCTTCGAGAGTGGCAAGAAACTGGCATACAGTTGCAAAAAACGCGTAGCCTGCTGCGGCCGACGTGCTTTTATCAGAGCCACCTGTTGCTCTAATTGGACATTATTTGTTGTTTTTATTCACAGGCGTGCAGGAGAGACAGTTAAAAAACCAGTGCTAAGTGAAGTGGGCACCACGGAGGTTGAGAATATGAAGCCGTGTGTGGCTGTAAATTGGTGGATGTGGGGCTCAGCTGTCTGGTCTGGACTGAAATACCACAACAGATGTGGGGAAGGCTTCCTGTGGCACCACACGTTTGGATCATTCATGAATAAATGCAACAGCAGAAGAGAAAAAAATGGCAGGTCGGGAAGGTGTTTCTTTAAAAGGCACTGACAAATTAATATTATTCATTATTCTAAGGCTGAATAGGTTCTTCACTTTGGTGTTGCCAAAGCCTGAAAGGGAAGTTTCCCCTCCCGCTCCCCCTCCACCGAGAGATCAGAGGGGGAGGTTCACCCAGAGAGCAGCCCTCTGGAGTTGGCAGGCAGGGAGACCATGTTTGGCCTCGAGGACTCTCCACCAGGACAGAACCAACATGGGGGGGCACGACCCCCTGCCCCCCTTCCAGCTCAACTGTGCACGTCATCTCTGGGTGTCAACGTGTGTGTGTTTTCACATCTCGCAAGCCTCAGCCGTGAGATATGAGACCAGTTCCTGACGAGCGGCGTGTCAGGGTGCCTTAAGCTCACCAGAGATCCCCTAGCACCTCATTAGAATGCCTGGCTCTCGAGTCAAAGCAATAATTGCACAACCTACATGTCAATTACACAGTAATGTCGGCCGCTTCACCTTGCTGATTTCCCCAAGTCGAGCCGAGGCCCAGCTCTGAGAATAACTCCGAGCCCAGCCCTTTCATTCAGCGCTGCTGTGGCAGAGGCTGAGTCGACAGGCGAGAGCAAAACACAGACGTCCCCGCGGCATTTGTTTACAACGAGCCGCAGTCTCCCCCGAGGTGGCACAAGGTGCAAAACAAGAGGCACGAGCCGAGCAGAAACAGCAGCGCTGGCCGATGGCTGCGGCGGCTGGATTGGAGCAAACTGTGCGAAACAAATGCGGAAAGACAAC
Organism: Diplodus sargus; assembly: GCA_903131615.1. Lineage (NCBI taxonomy): Eukaryota > Metazoa > Chordata > Actinopteri > Spariformes > Sparidae > Diplodus > Diplodus sargus. Next base: position 3,549,270 of record CAEMYA010000238.1, on the reverse strand, counting down.
ATGATTTCTGAAGGTCAATACTGTCCTCGTGTCTTACTGTAAAACTTCTCCTCCTCCCCCCCCTTCATCCCTCTGGAACCACCAGCAGACACAGAGCCACAGAGTTTGACCTGAGGACAGATTTGTCTTGATGATTTTCAAGTTCCTTCCTCAGAGAAAAGCATGTTGAGACCAGGAAGTCTGTCCCATTTCTTGTGATGAGAGCAATCCTTGTTATTTAAAGGAGCACTCTGGACTCCAAACAAGCAGTTCTCAGAGGATAAATAAGGTCCCTAGGGTACTTTTTGAAGCCAGAAAGGTGGCAGGGTCCGCCTCATATTAACAAAGTGAAACAGTATGAAGTTGTGTTTGTTCAAATTTCTTCCCCAAAGCTACACACACCCCTTTAAAAATGGAGGGCTGACAGGAAATAACCACGGACCCCAAGGAGCTCATCCTCGGTGGTTCACTTTGTACTTACGGGTGCCATCGAAGCGCGTCGCGATGGTGTCCAGAAAGGTGTTCTGAGGGGCCAGGAGGCCCTTCATCACCGGCATCTTGACCCAGATGTGGGACGGCCAACAGCTGGCTGCAGGTCACACCATCCCAGAGGCACGGCAGGTGGCTTCCAGGGTGCAGGAGGAGACTTTGAGGGTGACAGTCCGGTGCCGGCTGCGGGGACACACATTTACAGCCACCCTTCTCCGAGCGACGCCTCTCTTCGAAGACAATAGAGCAGCCTGGTGAAAGACCGAAATAGCCCGCTCCGGCAGAGGCAGGTGAGTCGGAATGATGAGCCGCGATCACCAGCGGCGGGGAGGGATCAGGTCCAGGTGACGCTGAGATCCAAGAGGCTTCAGATCTGCCAGCCCAGCTGTTGCTTGCGTGCGCCTTCCGGCCAGAGAGCTCGTTCCAGCCTCAACCTGGAGGAAGTTATCCTTGAAGTCCATCTATAGGAGGAGAAACCAGGACAAAAGCGAGACCGAAAAATTTGTCGGCGTGCGCGCGTGTGTGTGTGCACCTCTTGCATCCCTCAGGCTCAGCGCTCTGTCGGGATGCTGTGGCAGAGTAGTTGCATCTTCTTGAGCTATCTCCCTCCCTCGCTACACTCTCTCTCTCTCTCTCTCTCTCTCTCTCTCGCTCCCCATCCACTCCTGTGATAGCCCAGCCAATGAGATGCCGGCATCCTCTGTGGGGACCTGTTTTCATCTGTGGTGGGGGTATAGAGAAAGACAGAGAAAGGAGGGAGAGCGGAGGTGGAGGGAGGAGGGAGGAGGGAAGAGGGAGGGAGGAGGATGCTTTTGGAGCAGCTGACAGCACCATTACACCCCATAGTGCTACTATCAGCACATGGCTTTTGTGTGAATGTCTGCAAATCAAGGGAAAGATGGATCACCTGCATGTCGGTCAATGCAGCCATTGTATTCAGTCGGACTGTGCGCCGTTGGGCTGTTTTGTCATGGGAATCTGACTCGGGGTACACTGTGGGAGTGTGTGTGTGTGTGTGTGGAGGAAACATTCAGATTTATTACTCAGATATAAGTGAAGGAGCTGCGTGAGCTTCATTCCTGGATTATTGCCGTTTTCCAAACTCCTCTGGATGGAGCTGGCCACTGGCGCTCCCCTCCTGGCCCCCCTATAGTATCCTCATCAGAGAATTAAGGGCTCCGGGATGAAAGCGGCTAAGAGCGGATTAAAAGAATAAGCCCGGAGATGTTTTTCATGAGGACTTGATGCTAAACACACCAAAGTAAAGTCACGTCTTAACTCACTTTGACCCGGGCAAATCACACAGCTTAGCCGATGAGGGAAATACCTCCGCGCTCCGCTGGAAAACGTTTGTTTATCTTCGGTCAGACCGCGTTTAATTGAGTTTGTCGGCGGCGATCTCGCTGGATTTTACAGTCATCAGGGGAAGATGATCCTGCTATTAATCTAATTAATGTGGATATCATTAAATATTCAGTATCTTAAACGACATGAAGAAACCCGATGATTCGGGGATGATTTTTGTGGCGATGACTCCCTTTTTTTTTTCTCCGGTGTGGATGCAGCTCATTCACATAATCTGTCCATTTAAAAGGTTAGTTTGGGGGAAGACATTTGAATTAGAGGAGAGAAATCTGCATTAACTGGCTGTTTAAACAAACTCACTACAATTTCATGATTGAATAGACAAACTGACCTTTAAAGGACAACACAATTTCAAACTGTTTTACTCTGTTTATATGTGGCGGACCCTGCCACCCTTCTCGCTTCAAACAGTGTTCTGGGGACCTTATTTTCCTCTTAAGAACAAATCATAATAAAATATAAAAATCTGAGTTTGTATTATTGCCTTATTAATGTTGTAAATATCACAATTCCGAGTTTGCATGTCTTCTCCCAAACTACAACGTGCCCCTTTAATCCTTTTACAGGAGGCGTTAGCAAACAGGCAGAACTACTGAGAGGATTCTGCTCATTTCAAAGTGCACAACAGGAGGCGTTTCTTTTAGCTGGAGAGAGCGTCCGAGTTTTACTGAATTGTGGGGTAAAATAGTTTATTTTTGTCAGCCTGATTTATGTGGAGCTTGAGGATGGCGCTCGACTTGTATGGATTTTCCCAGAGGCTTTAAGAAAGTGTGGAAGAGATCCTACAACAACGATATATCATTTTGAAGCATATATATATATATATATATATATATATATATATATATATATATA
>CAEMYA010000238.1:3495082-3546343 GCA_903131615.1 Diplodus sargus | reverse complement strand
AATGAAGTTTGTAATCTTTAGGGTAAAAAAAAAAACCCCATAAAAAACAAGAAGTTTGGCCTTGATCTCGATCGACAGCCCTGGCAGCGACTGCAGATCTCCGAGATGAGAATAACCAGGTCAAGGGAGTAGTGAGTAATAATCACCATTTGTGGTACATTTTTTCGATTTTGTCTTTTTTGGGAGAGAAGACATCATGAGCTCATCACTGTTATACTGTCAGTCTCAACATGCTGAAGAGATCGTGGAGGTGATTAAAAAATGCACAATTAAGCCATCCAGCAGGCAGCACAGGTGCATTTGCAGAAAGGGGGGGGGGCAGTGAAAGTAATAGACTAGCTCCCAGACTGTAAGAAAGTATTGTTCCCCATCTCGGATCCTATTCAAGCCCTGGCAGCCCTTCACTGCTTTCTATTTTTAATGGCTTCTCATTGTGCTTTCTTCTTGTAGTCCATCCATCTCTGCTTGTCGCTAATAAAGAGGCTTATCCATTAAACATGCTCACTATCTACCCGGCAGTCTGATACGAAAGAGTGACGCACAGGCGGCCAGGGGAAATATTAGCCCCTACTACATTTCCCACAGTTCTCTGCGATGCTATCATTCACCTTGATTTCCCCTATTTTTAATTTTTTTTTTTACACGTGAAGCCATTTCACCTTTTTACATTTCCGTTCAGTCATTCGCTCATGTTTACCGGGGGGGGGCTTTTTATTTACTATTTCAGACCTCAATGAAAATCCACAGGCCTAATCCTGACCCCAACTGTAAGATAGATAAGCTCTGGCATCATTCACTCAACATGCATCAGCCCTTCTCTCAATTAAACTCGTCCTCCTTCCCCTCAGCAAACCCATTGAGAAACCAGCCCCTGTCATTCTCAAATCTCTGCTGTTTACATTGAATCAACTCGCATCTGAGCAGATGTGCTTAGGACCTCTGTGTGTGTGTGTGTTTTTGTTTGTGTGTGCGTGTGTGTGTGTGTGTGTGTGTAGTCTAAATCCTCAAGGCACGTGAGGATGAAAGACACAGCGAGATTCGCTGCATCTCACCAGACTCAAACCAGAGAGAGACGACAGTCTGCGATGAATAAACAAACCCGGCAAAGCATGGATGAAAAAAAAAAAAAGAGATTGGATTTATGCTGTATTTACCCGCCACACTGCCGTCATATTGAACACTGAAACCACACTGATCATGTGCGATAAAAGAAAGACCGTCGGCGCCATTGAGACTTTCAGGTAAATCATTTATCCCCATCCCTTCCTAGTTTTCCCTTATTATTTTCCATGGGTTGATCAGGATGATGTGGTAACCTGCTGCCTTTTACGCAGAATTAAATAATTCACAACATTCAAAGTTGACCCCTCCTCGCCGGCTCTCAGCTTCCTCGTTTACAATCTGGCACCTCCTGGTTCCAACCAGCTATTCAACAGATAGAGAGTCCCATCCTCTCTGTTATTGGCTGGGGGGGGCTACACACCCACTGGACCCACTGGGCAAAGGCTAACACCCAGAAATATCCCAAACTTAAGCGTTATTTAGAAGGATCAGACAACATAACATCGACAGGGCCACTGTAGGGTCATAAGTGATTGGGGGGGACATCCTACTGATTCTGCCTCTCATGCTATATTTTTGACAGGGAAATACTCTGATTTACTTCCTGGCCTCACAGTTTAATACCAGTTTGCTTAGCTTAGCATGAAGACTGGCTACGGGGCACACTGCTGGCCTTGATGTATTGAAAAGTAACAAATTATACCTGCCGGCTCCTCGACTGTTTATCTTGTGTGATGTGTAAAAACAACAATTTACCATTTTAAACGTGGATATGTGTGGGACTATGTCTTGGCCCGGGGACATTTACTTCCTGGTGTCTAGGCTGCCTGCCAGACTGGGTAAAACTATAACCTTTTGTTTTCATGCTTCAGTTTTTATACCGATGAAACACAAGTGAGCTTTTAGATTTTCTTTTCCCGGCTGAGCGAGCCAGCTGCATTCTGACGGACAAACATGAGCACGGTATCAATCTCCTCATCTCAGCTAACTCGCAGCAAGCAAACAAATTACTGTGTTTCCCAAAATGTCCACTTCCCCCTTTAAGCTCCCGCGCCAGCCGAGTAACACAAGGTTAACGCCGGGTGGTGTCTTGCTCAAGGGACATGGGAGGATGCCCAAATCCTGGCTGTCTAAGTCATTAATAATCCTTTTCGTAACCTCTAATGTGCTGGAGAACATGATGAGGTGGCAGACTTTCACAGCTTCAGGTGGAGAGGCTACTGTTTAAAACCTCCAGAGAGGAAACGTGTCAGCCTGTTTGGTGAGGTAACATGTACCCATTTTCATTTTTGACTCTGATCACACCATGAAGCCAAAAGAGAGAGCGGTGTCAAATCCCACGCCGAAATGGGCCATTTCTAAAAATATTAGCCCACTTTGTGAACGGAGGGACCTGCAGGAGAGAAGCCAGCCATGCTGGGCGAGGGCTTGTTTTGTGTTCCCTTCGGCTTCTACAACAGCCTGAATGCAGGATCAGCTCAGGAAGGAAAATTCAAATCTCTCCTCTCATTTCTGCCTGCAACAATAATCTCGGTAAGCGTTTACATGTCAGAAACAATCAACCAGTTTAGTTGAAACAATTGCAGATAGATCTGTAGTAAACCGCATGTTTACAACCACTGTACGTGCTTCACATAAAGGGATATCCCCCCCTGGTGGTGAAAATAAAGTCCTAACCCTGTGTTTGCTGTCAGGGGAATTATTGGTTACATCTTAGTAAATCTTACCATTAATCTGCTCCTCTGGTCTTGAAGGTCTGCTGGACTCATGGTGAGAAGAGACTGGGAGCTCACTGCAGGAGGTCCTGAAGGGAAGCTTAATTATCAGAAAATGGTAATTTAGGAGGGAGAGCCTGCTGAGAACAGGACGCCCGCAGGTCCCTAACATTTCTTACATTCAATTAGAAAAATCACAAACATTTTCCTTTGTGGCATTTTCCTTTCTATTTCCTTTATCGTCAAGACTTCAAATCAAGCTCTATGAAAACAGCATTAACAGGAAAAAGGGCTGTTATAAGATACACTGCTTGAAGCTAGGAAGGTGGCAGGGTCCGCCACATGTAAACAAAGTGAAACAGTATGAAACTGTGTCAGCCTTTAAGCTCAGTTTGTTTACACTGTTGTTCAGTTCAGTTGTTTGTTTACAGGTGGCGGACCCTGCCACCTTTCTAGCCTCAAACAGCATTCTGGGGACCTTATTTTTTACTCTGAGAACAGCTTGTTTATTCTGTTACGGAAAAAATAAATATTTCTGAGTACAAAAAATAAATGTTTCTGAGGACTTGCACTTACCTGATGGCAAAATGTAGATTAACCTCATTCTAATAACCAAGTTTCTACATAAAAAATGACTTCTGCACAGGAGCAGATATACACTTCCTGCGATGCTCGGACAAGGAAATTTGATTTGACCAAAAATGTGTTTTCAATTTGGTTAAAAGTCATCTTGAAGGTTTTCAAAAGTCTTAAATCAAAGTATTAAACAAGTCTGGAGACAAATATCAGAGGTAAGCGAGGGAAAAATGCATTTCAGTCCAGATAAATGATGTAACATGATTAAATACAGCTAAAAATTGCGTGCTTACTCTTACAACCTACCAGCGGATGCAACAGATTCACAGCATTTACTGCTTTTGAGTCCAGATTTTTCTAAGAGGACAAGCTGCTGTTATATGAGATCACAGCCTACACAGATTTTTAACGGAGCGAATCGAAAGAAATGTACAGTAAAATGTAAATGAGTGTTTTTAAGGACGCTTTCCAGCCTCCGAGCGTTCGGCGTACCAGAGGGATTTATTTATAGATGTAACTCTCGCCAAACGTTTGCTTTAATCTTCACGGTGACTGCACTTATGGGACGGTGGGAATGTGGCGGTGCTGAAACATCCAATAACACCAGATGGTGTCAATTGGAAAGATCATAGTGAATCAATGCAAACATTTTACAAGCTAAAGCGCTGTGGGTGAGGAGGATTCTCCAGGTGTTATTTTTCCTTCAGTTGTCATGAAAAAAAAAAACTCTTCCTCGTAAACATTATCCCACGGTGATAAGGCAACAAAAACCTGTTGCTTTTATCACTCGCTTTGTGCTAATAAAGACGGCGGCAAGATGAGGTCGTGCATTTCATGAAAGAAAAACTATGATTTCAGTTTAACAGTTGGCTTTAATATAATTATAAATATGGTCGGGGCAAATGAACAGTTTTAATAAACAAAAATGTTGTTTTCTTGTGTTCGAAAAGCCACAATTTGTAATGTCATTCATGAGTAGTTGATAAAAAACTGGAGTCATTTCCTTCAGTCATCGCTCACCGCAGTCAAGAGTCCACAAGCTTTGTCCCGTTCTCCACAAAGGGAGGTTTCAGGAAATGGTTTTCCCCAAGAGGAAGTCTGCGTATTCTCTCCTGCGCAGCACTCGGTGCATCTTGAAGGTGTTGGGCGAGGTGTTGGAGAAGGCCATCATGCGCTTGCGAAGCTCATCGAACGCTCCCTCGGCCACCAGCTGCACCCTCATCGGTCCGATGCTGCCTTTGATGCGGAACGACTTGTAGACGGCCGAGTCCTGCTGGAGACAGATGTCCAGCTGGAGGAGACGGAGAGGAAAAACGAAGAATGAAGATTTTTATGTTGAAGAAAAATGAGTTGTTGCCACAGGCATCGAGTTGAGGTCAGTCTTACCTTGTATCGCTGTTCCTCTGTCAGGTTTCTCACACCTTTCAGCTCCAAGAAGACCTGGTAATGAGGATCTGAGCCGCCTATTGAATCTCCTACGGCACCACAGAGAAGATTCATTAACTTACAAACTGACTCCGACTATCCAGGTCAGTGCACTTTTCAGGTTCCGAGACAATTTATTTTTGAGAAACATTTCGATATGTTTTTAATGTTCCAAAGTAGGTGCAAAACCGAAACAGAACCAGTTCGATGCTGGTGGAAAAGGAGTATTAGTTAGGTGTTAGGTGTGACTGAGAGGAATAATGGAGTCTTACCCATGATGCCGCTCTCAGCGCAGCAGTAGTCGACCAGCTGGGCTGCAGGCCACTGAGAAACAGCTTTCTTCAGAGCGTCGAGGAACAACGCCTCGGACACTTTCTCCCCTCGAACGCTCAACATCTGACCCCGTCTGACGGAAGAGGGAGGGAAATCCTTTGCTAAGTATAGTTCAGGAACTGGTATCGCCGTCAACCCTATCAAAATGTCTTGAAATGATACCCAGCCCCAGCATGAGACGACATGCAGGATATGAACAAACATTAAAGCCTACCTGTATTGAAACTCAACAACGGGACACTTGTTGTGGAATCCGACAACTTTCACAATGTCTCCGACGCGATATCTGTAACGCAGTGAAAAGTGTCATTACGGAGTCAGAGCACGGATCATGATACCACAAAGCATTATCAGGCTGGAGACGCCGCTCGTTTTATCTTGATAGAGTGCAGTCAGGTGAAACCACATCACGACGCCAACGACTCAAAGCAATTATTGAATATAATTCCTCACTTCTCTGGCCTGTGATTGGGGGAAGTTAGTGAAAATTCTCTGATTGAAGCGACTTTCACTCATCATTAGACTCATCCTGAAATCAGACCTGAAGAGTCCTGAAGCGTTTGTCACGACGAGCTCGTAGTTCTGTCCCTCCTGCACCTCCTCCATCAGCAGGGTGCGAGGCGTCTCCTCCTCCAGGCTGCTCTCCGGCAGGAACTCGCAGAACATTGAACGAGGACACAGCATGTAGCGTCTGTTTGGCTCCTGAGGCCACAGGTTCACCCCGATCAGACCTGCAGGGGCCCGTACACATTAGAGCTAATACCACTAACCACAGATGAGTTTCTTCTTCTTGGAAATTCATTAAACACGTCCGAGCAGCTTTTAAACCTTTTATTGGCACTTTAAATTGGTCGCTCTGACAGTGGTGACTCCTACCTTCAGTAGCAGCGTAGAAAGGCGAATAGAAAGGCACTCCTTGGCAGTAGTTCTCCCTCAGCATTTCCCCGTAGATTTGGTTGGAGCCTGAATCCACCGCCAGCACCAGGTGGAGGTGAGGCCACAGCCGCTTGGCGATCCCGCGGAAGCCCTCCTGGAAGTGCGCCCGGAGCTGAGCCGCCCTCTCTGGGTCCGGCTTCATCAGCGCCTCGAGCGCGGACCTCACTTTGGGCTCCAGAGCCAGAGCGCTGCTGACCCTCCCTCGCTCGATGTCCTCCACCAGCTCCTGCCAGCGACCCTGCGGGACGGAAGAGGAGACGGGATGGAAATTACTTTTCTAATCCTCCGTTCATCAAACTAATTATCAGAGCTTTTCATTCAGCCGGTGGGAGGCTGACACCTGGCTCGGAGATCTCACTAAAGTTTACCAGAAAATGGCCTGCAGGGACTCAAACCAAGCATGCGCGGAGGACACAAGACTAAAAAGATATTTCTACTGAATGAACTAGTGCTGCTGATGGGAGAAAATGCCATCGCTTCAAAACACAAAAGCTTTTAAGGAATTAAGATGACAGCTTTACAGTAGAAAAACATGCATTTTCTGAAAATAAAAGGGTTAATTAATGATTTCATTTTCAGTAACATTTCTATATTTTGCGTCTTTAATCACATGGGGTTCAAATAATGCTAAAAAAATTAAAGGAGTAAAGGTCACCATGCTGTGCTTCCTTTGTCTGTTTACCACAACATGACATGGGCTATGTTTTACCTGTAAAGCACTGAAAGCATAGAAGACTGTGGAGGCGAAGTTGGACTCCAGCGTTCCCACACTGGGATCTTTGAGAGCAAACAGGAGATGCAGGTAGAGAGTGTCCTTCTCACTGGGAACCTGAAAGATGAGAATACAGTTCAACAGTTGAAGAGGATCAACAAATTCTGCATGAAAGTACCGTTTGTTTCAAACACTGTCATGCATAACAAGAGACAGCTGATCGCCTCGTACCTCAAAGGCGGGTGCTGGCGTGGTGTAGAGGTTGAGCATGTGGCGGGAGGAGGCTGGTGTGGAGGAGTTTGGTCCGATGGGAATACCGGCCTCGGACTGGCGAAAAGTGGGCGAGTAGAAGAACTTGGTGGTTCGCTGGAGGCTGTCAGTCGCAGGAAACGCTTGTCGCATGGCATTCAAACACACAGTCACTCCCTGGTGGACACACATGAATAAATATTGTCATTCACATAGTTTTACATGCACAACAACTGCGTCAGATGCACATGATCATCCTCGCTGAGCTTCACCTGCAGGAAGAACTCGGTGTTGGTGTCCTTGGTGCTGAGCAGCATGGCGCTGGCTCCTGACGTCCCGGAAGTCATGGCCAGGATCAGCGGCTTCTCAGCGATGATCACCTTCTCCTCGCCTCCCGCGATGCGTCTGATGAGCTCACGGTAGTGCTCGTACGTAGTGATGGGATGACATGCCCGGAAGCCATCACTGTCTGAAAAATAACCATTAAACAACCATTTTTTAAAACATTTTTTTTTTTACTGTTTTGAGTCAATCCTCTCTTTATCTTCAGCTAACTGATGCAGACGATGCGATGTGGGTCACAGCTGAGAGGATCTTTAAATTTGGATTATAGTTCATCACAGATACTGTTCCATTTGTCACATGAACTTTCATTCTCATTAGTTTATGGGGATGTCGCAGTAATATCTTTCATCTTTAACTCCACATGTGCGGAGGTGCAGTTTGACATTTCGGCATTTGGTGAAGACAACAGTTTAATTACATAATCTTAATTATTTAAAGATCACGTGTGTAATTCATGGTACAATTCAAGGGGGATCAAAAAATCTATTACCTCTCTCCATTTACTACCATACAGGGTTTTTATTCCAAAACAAGGTCCTATGAAGGAAACCAGGAAGGGCATGACTTTGGCTTTGAGTGTTAGCTGAATATTCAGGGGTTTTCCGATATTTCCGACATAAACTCAGGCCTCAGGAAACTGGGTTTCAACGCATTTTTATATAACCATCAATGGATTCAAATGACAATACAAAGAAGATCGGTGGATTCTGGACATGTATAGGGCGTTTTGTTTTTGTATCTTCCAATAACGTATACATTATTTCATATCTAATCTATTTTATATAATTTACTTGTATCACATATTCTGTCAATTAAATCTGTAAACTGTGATTTTGCTCTTGTGTCTGTCCGTTCTGGGAGAGGGATCCCTCCTCTGTCGCTCTCCCATATTTTTTCTGCCTATTTAAAGTTTTTCCTCACTCGAATTGAGGGTCAAAGGCCAGAGGACTGTCGTTCACTATACAGATGTGATTGTGCTTTTGGGTTATAGCGATCAAAATGATTTTATTTAACTGTTGTCACCATTTCCTGGGAGGTGGGGCCCTCTTGTCTTCCTGCCCTCCTGTCTACGGCCCTGCTGCCATGCTCGCAGTGCAGCCTACTGATTACATATACAATACATAACATTACATCACAGCGGACAGAGGACGAACCAGTGACCTGACCTGACTGTAGTTTGCACTACAACAGGGTCAAGTGTCGCCTCACACTCTTATCCCGTGTTCTTACCTTTAATCGAGCTGAAGTCATACTGTCTTCCATAACTTGTGTTTGCGTTTTTACTCAGGCGCCTCAGCAGAGTCTCCTCCTGGACCTGCCTCACGTTCACGGTGTCGGCTTCGAGTTTCCTCCTCTGCCGCCTGCCCAGCCAGCCCACCCCCTTCACCGCCAGGTACTGGCTGAGCAGACTGCTCAGCGTCCGCTTCTCACCCTTCATCTTCGAGCTTATGTCCCTCCAAAGGAGCGCCATCCCGACCAGCGAGCACACACCGAGCGCTGCGGGCAGGGGAGGCGGCATCGCTGTGCGGAGGAGCCCGGCGTTACACAAGGAGGACACACGAGAGGTGAGTGAGCCAGGTGGGGGCGCTGTTAGCCAACTTGACACCGTTACATACATCATTTACAGTCAAGGTAGCTAACTATACGCCGTCGTGCCAGCTGACTGCCATGACAGCCCCTCTCCTTATCATTTCACACGTTCACTTTCATCACGTTTAGGCTACTTACCCTGATTTTGCACCATGATGGCGACAACAGCCGACAAAACCGCTAAACAAAGCGGAACGGCAACGCGAGACCAAGAGAAAGCCATCCTGAACAAGTACTGTGAGCTAATTTATCTGCGTTTTAACTGCTGAACATGAATTATGATGTTTGAGAGACATTGTGTGAAGACGGAAGAGCCTCAACTTTTTGCTTTCGTAGCCGTCTGAGCTGTTTCCGTGTTTGGGTTGCAGCCGTTCGCGCTGATTGGTTGACTGCGGGGTGACGTTGGTCCGTCTCCTCAGCAAAAACAACCACAAATACAAACAAACTTTTATTACTTCAATCTTTTCTTTTAATTTGTCTTTTAATGTTATTTCTTTTCTTTTCTTAGTTTATATTCTATTACCATACAGTCGTTCCCTTTGTAAATGTATTATCAAATGTTAATGTTGCCCTACTTGTTTCTACATTTGTAAATTTTCAATAAAAGTTTTTGAAAAAAAAAAATGTGAGAAAGTTAGATATTTATCGTTTCTGGCAAATTTCAGATATAAGAAAATTAATTTGAAGGATGATCGTGATATTCACCTTACAAATCTTTTTCAAAGATGCAAATAATGCATGAATGTACATATTTTTCCTTCTCCTCCTACATGTTAATTTATTTCTACTGAATATAAAGAGCTCCTCGCATTAAATTAACACCTGCTGTCCATATCTGTAATAAAATTCCCTGGTGCGATATTTATGCACATATGTGACTTTATTTTGAAAAAACAAAAGCATTGATTTTTCATGCTCCAAATGTTATCACCTCCTAATGCACATGCTTTTTACATTATTATAATGTACAATAATGTTTTCATGCACTTAATAATGTATTTAGATGTTCAGTAATTTCAGTATGTTTACTAAATGAAGAACAAAAGAGAAAAGACCCAAAGAAAATGTTTTCTGTAAGTGTAAATGTGGTTTGATTGAAGTTGGGTGAGTTCCACTGTGATACAGTATAAGATTTTTCTCTCACACATTAACAGGGTGCTGCAGGAATGTGTGGTAGATGTCAGTGACGCCCAGCATGTGCACTCCCACACAGTCCTGAGAGGAGGTTTAATTAATACGTGGGGGTGGTACATGGGTGTGTAGGGACTTTAATATCAAATGTGAATGATGTTATTCATTAAAAACTAATAACTCTCAAATGTCTCATCACACACTCTAACAACACACCCAATAAATCCACAATTGCTTTCATTAACAAAAAAAATGTGTAGATGGAAGCACAAACAGACAGACAGTCTTAATTATATTCACAATTATGGTTTTATTATGACTTTGTTTGATCTTATATTGTGCTGAAATATGCGCTGATTCAAAGCATAATTTCTCATATTCGGTACATAACATATTAAGTGTGTGATCACTGATCTGAGCATCAGCGCAGTGACATCAGTGGTGTTGTCTTGCCTCTGGCTGTACATTAGTCAACAGAAACCCCTTCATCAGCTCTGCTCCTCAGAACCTGCATAGATCAGAGAAAACACTGAAACCTTTGATGAGCTGGAAACGTTCAATCAGAGGGACCTGCACCTCTGCTCACCTGTTTCATTTCCATGGTGACAGCTGATAATGAAAAGAGCACAGGACATTATAAAAAACGACGAGCGCACGATCTAGCTTAATTTAGAGCTGTCTCTTTGGACTAACCTGCCCAGCAAGAGGAAGGTAACACGGAGGGTCCATCGACAGACGCGCCGCGGAGCAGCTCAGCCAGCCACGACACTTCAGCTGGGTCGTCTACGAGAAACTCCTCGGGTTCGTCCACACAGAGCTCAAACTCTGACACGGTCAAGAAATACACAGAGATTCTCAATGTGTCCACTTGATTTACAGCCAAAAGCATCTCTAAAATAAATGTGGCAGCTCATTAAGCTGTCTTGATTAAACATGACAGGCAGCCATTATTTTCCTTTCAGCTGACCTGTGACAGAATATCCTTCCTCCTCAGCATCATCATCTTTAGACCAGGCTGGGGTCGTTTCAACTGCAATGCTGCAGTCAGACATGGAGGATGTGAGGCTCTGCAGTCTCTGCGTAAGGTGTTTTGTGTTGCAGATGTAGGCCTCTCTGTAGAACTGACTCGCTGCAGGGAGAAAAAGAAAAAGGCGCATTTGGATCGTGGTTGTTTGAGTCCCATAATATTTGTTTCATTGATGTAATTTTCAAAATACTTTGGCTGAGAATGAGAATAACAGACTTCATGAGGTTTTACCAATGATACACTTTAGTTTGGTACTAAATCATCATGAAAAATAAAGGTCTCAAACCAAAAAATAATAACATAAATAACAAATTGGCTTAGTGTGCCTTTTTTGGACATTTAGGATATGAAGGACTTGAGGACTGATCTGAAATCACAGTTGTATGAACTCAAAGAAAGGGCCTGAAGATCAGACTGCCGCTGACCCTCCACGTCCTCCAGCTGACGGATGTAGCTGGCTGCATCTCGGGTGCTGATGTGGACCCGGTGAGTGTCGATGAGGTGCTTCAGGACGTGTTTGGAGTGGAAGGCTGAAGGAGAGTAATACACCAGCTTAGGGAGGCACAGAGAGCCGACTGCAGAGATTTCAAACCTGCAGCCCTGAAGAGCAAGAAAAAGGTGGAGGAAGACGTGTTTAAATCTAATACCACACTGTGAATATAATCTTTTAAAGCATTATAGTGATGAAAATGCAGTGAAAGGACTTCATAAAGAAAAGTTACTTATTTTCTTGATATGTATACACTTGTATACATTGCAAGAATGTTTTGGTGCCCCTCACAGCTGCCTTCTTATTAAATGTGCGCTCAGGTGTGGACCAACCTGGAAAGTGAAGCGGTCAATATCAGTCCAGGAGAAATCATGCAGTCGACACTGTTTCCCCTCCACCTCCTTCAGAAAATACAATCAGTTTACACCAGTTATACAAAAAGTTGTTTACATCGATGAGTCAAACCCTTCAAATATAAATGTGTATTTGCTGTGTGTTAGGCCGACCTGATAGATATGGACTCCTTTCAATGTCACACCAAGAAGGACTGAGCTCCTCATGTCTTTTTTCTCCTGCGCGTAAAATAACAGAGGAGAAGAAGCAGAGTTTGTGATACGGATCATGAGCTCATGTAACAGATGCTGTGATGCTTTCTGCTTCATTACAGTCTCAAGTGTGCTTGAGATTTTGGGTTCATTTCGGCAGTCTGAGTGCGACCGACCCGTCTCATCCTGTAGAAGGTGACCGGTCCATCCTGCAGTCTGCCCGCCTCTTTTATAATATGCAGGACAGCCTGGCTGTGCGACAGACCTCTCAGCTCGACGTGAACCACCGGACACTGCTGGAGCAGAAAGTCCCGTCCACGCTGCTTTATCAGCTGAGGACACACAAAGGTTACCGTACACACACGCACACACACACAGATGTTTTATTTATTTTTTATTTAACCTTTATTTAACCAGGAAAAGACTCATTGAGATTAAAAATCATGTGTGGATATTGTTATGATTTCTAACATTAAGTCCACTGTTTTACCCAAGAGGGGAAGTAATCTTCAGGAAGAAAGTAATGTCTGTGTTTCCTCTCCTGTCCCTCCTCCTCTTCCTCTTCATCACTCCCCTGTCTCAGCTCCAGATCTCCGACTTCAGCTTGAAGAGCAGAAGCTGCCAGCTGGAAGAACAAAGCTTCCTGATGGCGGCTCTGTGAGAGCAGCACCTTCTGCCTCAGCTCAGCATAGTAGAGCTGCTGCACCTTGCTGCTCCTTAAATGACCAAATTCAACTGTCAAGTCTTTTTTTCTCTCCTTTATTTGTACTTAAAGAGATTATGTTTTTAACTGATAGGGTAGACCATTCAGAGATAAATATTATTCAGAAAAAGTTGCTCATGAGAGACCGACTTACAATATCAGTCGCCCGCTCTCTACATAATATTGCACCCTCAGGAATAAGATGAACGGGATCTGCACATGAAGAATAAATATTTCAGCAGAGTAACGAGGAGACTTATTGCTCAACCTGCTATTTGTAAGATATGGCCAGAAATCGAAGGTATCTCCAAAAATACGGGGGGAAGCACAGCAGTTAATAACTAACTAGCTCAGTAAGCCGCGTAGCTTGTGGCCTTATTAGCTGACGGTTGTTTGCCTCTGTGCCAGTTGGAAGACAGTGGATATAGTATGGAGGCGATTTACAGCAGCTTCAGGAAAGGAGAGGCAGGAAATGGCAGATTATCAAGACAAAGTTGGTATCAGCAGCGAGTGAAAACAGCGTGTAGAGCCGGAATATTGTTTACATCATAGTCTGTGATCTGAGGATTTATTTCGACCTAACCAGAGGTGATTGTGGAAAGACAAACCAAGACTGTTTTCCTGAGTTTCATTCATTTATATTTAAGTTTGAATGTAGCGAGTCTTACAATGAGTCTTTGTTTGGTAAAAGAGAAAAACTAGAGTCTGGTTATTGTTTGGTAAGGAAATATTGATGAAAAAAATCTTCTCTTTCAGCATTTTGTGTGCTTTTATTTTGTTGAGCGAACTAAAAGCTTGCAGACATTACATCTCCTAGCTGAAACTACGGGGGGCTATCAGACTATTGCCTCATGTGGTTCAAAGTGGTAAAACTGGGTTGGGGCTAGCTGGTTAGCATGCTAACCTATATTGACATCTCTGCCACACAATACGTACGTACGTTTTTCTCTCAATCTGTTGATAATGTTTGTTCATTTTTTGAATGTTTTAAACTGAATTCTGGACATATCTTACACATTTCCCCTTTAAGTTGTAAGATAATAGATCCTTCCCTGAACAATAATGAAACAGTCTGCGCAGAGAAAAACTCAGATAAGGCATTATATTTATCACTGCGTTCAAGGGTTCATTTAGGTACACTGCTGCATGAAATACTTTAGATAAATCTTTTGAGATAAGGACTGCACAACTGACACACAGCAAGAAAAAATAACTTACCGATAAGGAGCCTCTGTTCCATCTTTTGCCAAAGTACTTACTCAGCTTTTGCTCCAAGTCAACAAAAAGGTATTCATTATCTGAAGAACACAATACATTCAATTAACACAGAGAAAACAAGGCTATCATGTCCTGTAAGTCCATTCATCAACAACTGCCTCCCTAAATTTCAGCGTCCCACAATAAATGAATTCAAAACACTTTCTCTTGAACTCCCACACTGACACCAGCTGACCTCTGAGAACAGCCAGACCCAAGACTTGGAGCTCGCTGACGCCGAGCTGCTTCAACACACTGTTCAGCACCTCGTGGCCTCTGGATTGCACCTACAATACACACATAACACACATAAAGAACAGTTACATGTTTCAAAATTCAGATTCAGTCATGTGATCTTGATCTGTTGCCATAAAATAAAAACCTGTAAATCTGTGGTCTCTATATTCCTCCAATTCCAAGTGTTGCACTGGAATCAAAAGATGAAAACATTTCAATTAAAAATCAAACAAACATGACAGTGAACGGCCACTCACTCTCACAGCACAGTCCAGGTGCTGCTTGTTCGGTAGAAGGATACACACTTGTCGTTTCTGTGTCGTCCTCATGGTCACACAGGCTTCGGCTCGTCTCCGGCCTCCATTTATCCTCCTCCTGTCCTCCCACGGGCCGACCGAAACAAGTCAGCCCTCCTCCCTTTGACCCGACACGTCATGACTTCTGACTCTCACAGGAAAGCATCAGATCCTCACATCGAGAGGCTGCAACCAGAAAATGTTTGCTTGAAACTGGTCTTCAGTCTGTTATTAATCCACTAATGTTTTCAGCTCTAGTATGGTCCCCTATGGACAGAGATGTGCCCAGTCCAACAGAGTTCTTGGAACATAATGTCACAAGAAAAAAAGACAGAATACGAGGGAAAAACAAGAATGCGTTAAGTGTTACGAGCAACTGCTTTGAAATGAATTACTACACAGCACGACTGGATCTGTCAAAGCTGAGAGATACTAAAGGGCAATTTTCAAATGAATCTGAGAGGTCAAATATGTTAGTATGAAAAAATTAAGCTACAGCTGCGTTGTCACTCAAGGAACCCTCAACGGGGACCAAGGGTCAATGAAGTCCAGAAATGTGTAGTCGCATGTGAAAATGACTTATGTAAGCACCGATTTGCCTGATCTTTGCAGGTCTGTAGAGCTCAACACAGCTTAAGCATGTTTATTTCTATCAGTGTTGCTTTTTTGTTTACTTCTGATGGATTTGATGCACTGTGTCACACCCTTCCCAAAGTAATTCATGTGTGTAATTAATTGCAAAGTTGCTTTTGGAAATTCATGAAATTGATAATATTAACTGACACGTATTAAAAAACGAAAGATACTGTTATTGCTGTCCAAACATTATGTGTCCCCTCCAATACCAATATATGAAATAAATAGACAGACAAGAGACAATTGTTAATCTATCATTAATTTATTTAAAAACAAAATCCAATAATGCCAATTGTGCTTTGCTCCGAGAAAGCAAGAACAAAAAAAAAAGTGACATTTTTTTTTTTTTTTAGTAGCTGGTGATTCTTCTTATAATAACCACAAGTTCTCTTGTGTGTGTGTGTTTTTTTGTTTTTTTAAGTTACAATCTACAGTGTTCTTTTGGATTCTCACACGAAATAAACCTTTTTGTTAACATGCACAAAAACGGAACCAAAAAAAAACAAAACAAAACAAAAAAACACAACCAAAGAACACTACAGTGCATTAAAAAGGCACCTGCTCCCCAGATACAGGCATTTTTGTTTTTATCCTACAAAGTTACATAGTCGTAGAGGGATGTCGTTAATGCAGCTTCAGTATCGATGAGTCTCAACCATCCCCGTCGTTTCTGTACCGACTCCACTGAGTATTCTACAATATCACATTGACCTTTATGGGGACAGATGAGATACATTCAAGAGGTAACACATTTCATCTCCTACACGAAAAAAAAACAAAACAAAACAAAAAACTACTGGTCTCTGCGACACAATTCACACACTAAACTGTAAAATACAATTCTCAGGTTAAGTAGAGTTCACATTGAAGTGTCCATGATTAAAGGCGACCAGAGGAAACATGCAGTACAGTACATAAAGTGGTTTGTATCTTGGCGGAGGGGTCCCCTCGGTGTGGGGACTCGTACAGACGGTGGGCTCAGAAATGCTTTGAACGTCAAGATGCTCCCTCGGAACTTCGTTTTTTTTCTTTTTGCCGCACTCTGGCCACGCTCCCGTTTATAATAACGTACTTTTCTGTTCTTCGACATGCTATGGGTGTCACTCACCAATCCTCCACGAGTTCTTTTTTTTTTTCCCATTTCAGGAAAATCTTGTAGACAGATTTGCAAAATCTGCATGAAAATCTGCAGGTTTATATTATTAAATAAAGTTTAGAAAAAAAAAGCTTTTAAGTTAACTGGTACCAGCAGTGATGCAGACTTGTCTTTAAGCACAAATATCCATTTAAATATACAACAACAGACACCCACTTCCTGTTTACTTTATTGCCCTGACGGACTGAGAACTCAGTCAGACAGCCTTCAATTCATCAGTCACGGATTTGGGTCAACCTCCCGTCGCGAAAGCACCAACAATTCATCAGACTTACTCTGCCCTCTCCGAACACACTCCCTCTCCCCCTCCCTCTCCTTCTTCTTCCCGTCAGTTGGTGTGCACTCACCAACATTAGCCTGGATGTTGTACGTTTATGTTCTATGCAAAATCTATTCAGACGCAGACTTACACACATATATAGACAAGAGCTAAATATTGAGTCCTGTGGCGTTATCTTACACTAATAATGAGAAATGTTCTGCAGCTGAATGCACAGGCTCTGTGCAGTGAGGTTTCACTATGAGGGTTTCATTTCACGCATGGAGTTCTGGTATGTTCTTTTTATATCGAAGTGCTGTACGAAGGCAACTGGATTTGATTGATTTTCTTTTAGTTTATCACTTGCGTTTCTTGCCCAGTTGCCTTCGTATAGCTCTTAGATGTCCCGCGGCCTGAATGACTGAGAATCTTCACCATCGTTTGTTTTTGATGTTCCTGACCGACACATTGTCTTAAATCCTAACCTGCCTGACTCTTTTTTTTTTTTTTGTCACATGCGTTTTGATCTTGAGCTCCTGGTAGTCTGAAGTGTGTTTTTATGACAATTTTAGACTGATTTTGAAAATCTTAACCGAGAACAGTAAAGAAAAAGTAAACTTGACAGACTGTTATTTTCAGAAATATCACTGCTCCTCGCAGCGGTCTGCATATAATAGAAACCAAAGGAGGAAGACGTCCCCTCCTTCCTTTCATGACAGTACGACAGAGACACTATATCTTATTCACGCAAACAGCCAGCTCTTACAGACTTGACCTTTTCCTGGGATGGATTACACAGCGGATATGTACCATTTATTATCACCACACTATGCAGTTCTTCTGTCTTGTGAATGCCCATAGGAGCGAGGTGATGCTATAACGGCTTTTCTACAGTGAGCTTATAATCAGGGGTGAAAAACATGGTTATCCCAAATCTCTGCTTTCCCTGAACCTGAAAGGCATGACCAAAGAGCTTCTGAGCTTGTTGTATCTGAACTTAAGTGGATGTGATGGCTGGTATTGTAAGTGCTGTGCTATGTCACATTCATTGAAAAGTGAAAAAAGGTGTTAAACGGAGAGGTCAAAGTCACTTTTCATCGAGAAACGAAAAGTGGAACTGAATGCACTTAGATATAAGTGGTTTGAATGCACTTAACTGTAGATGCTCGTTCTTTTTGTGTTCGCCAGGTAGATATTGTTGCACAGCTCGACTGATTTGCTGGAATATAACTGACCAAAGCTGTCTACAGGGTGGATTCGACTTTGACAGACGGTTTTGTTAAAGAAAATCTGGATATGTGCGCATTTTGCAGGGAATCCAATGACACAAGAGTGCATTTATTAAATGCACTATACATGAGAGACATTGATCTTGTGGTTTATGTACAGTTTTTCAATTTTCAAAATGAGCCTTTCATCAAACTACATTTTACATGTTTTTCTACTATATGATAGTGGAGCGCACTTGAGAGAATACAGCAGTTTTACGAACGAGCAGAAAGAATCAACATAAAAATGCCTTTGTTGATGGTAATATTTACCATTATTTCCTATGCATATTTTGCTTGTTCACTTGTATAGACGAAAGGCAGCTTGATTTATTCAGATTGCTGTAAAAGTGATTCTTATTCACTAACCTGCTTGAGTATATCTTAAAATCGTGATCATTATTAAAACCTCATGACTTCACGACAGGATGTTCCCAAAGGGAGGTACCTCTTCAAAGAACGATACACGCGTTTCATCGGCTGTGTCGTTCAAAAACAAGGAGTCGTACACTGGAACCAAACGGGAAGACTGGCTTCAAGTCTCTTCCGGCTAACAGCTAATCGTTAGCGGCTGTTACGTGAAGGCACTTCCTGGTAAAGCTTTCCACAGAGTAGCACCTGGGATTGTTTAGAAGTAACCAGTAGAAGCCCTTTGTTGGAAGGAGCCTGGGGTCTGAAAGGTGTCACGGTCACAGCAGGGTGAAACCCAAGATGTACTGCAGGAGTTTGTTCCGATTGGCCTGAGGTAGAAAAGTGCTGCTCAGCTGTAGAGTCGTCACCCGGTTCTCTCGTCTCTCTTTCAGGACCTACAGAAAAATCACAACATGGGAGGCGAATCTTAACATGAAGGCCTGGACATTTAACACCACTATGATCAACAACTTAAATTCAAACACACTCTTACCCCAAGCTCCTTGAATGTCCTCACTGTATTCTTCACCAAATAATGCGTTGCACTTTCACCTGGAACACAAGAGATCACAAACAACTCAAAAAACACTACTTAAACCTGATTATAAACTCCTTTTTTGTGCGTAGAAGTGCGATTAAGTAATAGCTTTTCTGTGTACCGAAGGATGAGACATGAAATAATAAAGCAGTATGTATGTGGGGAAATGTTGCAGTATTACCATAAGCAGCCACTCCTCGCTCCGTGCGGGTGAGCAGGTATCTGAAGAGCCTCCCGGTGTAGTCGGACTCAGACATTGGCTGACTGAGACTGTGGACAAAGATGGCCGCCCCGCTATAGGCCTCCAGCACGGGGCTGACGAGTCGCTGCAAGAAGACAAAGAACTCCTGGTGCTCTGCGGAGACGCTCACCTGATTGACGGAAAAAAAGAAAGTCAAGTCAGTGGGCTTTGATTAAACACTATTAAACAGTGTTTTGAGAGGGGTATTATTAAACTAGACCTTTAGGTAGCGATCTCTCTGCTCCTCTCCAAAGTCGCTGTCTTCATCCTCCTCGTCGCTTCTCCAGGAAAGGGGCTCGGGAAACTTTTTGGGCCACGGTTCGTCTGTGGGGCTGGGACTCAGTTCCTCCTGGTCCTCCTGGCACACAAACACATATTTCAAATACAGTAAGCTATTACACTTGACCGCACTCCCCAAGATGTTCACCATGAGGTAACTTCCAGCATCAGTCACAGCTGTTACTTAGTTGTTTTTGTCCACCAGCGGTGAGGTTTTGTATCTGTAAACTGACCTCTGCCACGTACAGAACTCCGTACTGGATCAATCGGGTCACTGCGTCGTGGAAAACCTGGTAAATAGTCTGACAGGGCTGCGAGACAGAGAGGAGGAGATGAAGGAAAAATCTCTTTAAACCCTCAACAGTATCAAAAGGAAAAACAAAAACAAACTTATCATAATTGCTCAATTAATATCAGTACTAGTGTGTATTATTACTACATGACTATCAGCACTTCTACCTGTTGTCTTTCCCTGACTAAGAGACAGGAAGGTGTCTTGAATGTGACATCACTCAGGACTTACCGGGGCCACAGTCACCTCATTGATAAGGAAGTGGGAGAGCCCGGCGGCTTTGCGAATGAGTCTCTCCTGACTGAGAGGGAGGCTATTGAGACCACCGGGCAAGTTCTCAGACTCTGACTCCACCACCATCTCCCGCTGCAGTGACAGGATGCTGCATGCTGGAGACAAAACATAAGGAAACATCGAACATCAAGGCAAAGATCAGCCACACACCAGAGTGAATGTGGAACAAAAGAACAACCTCTCAGCTCAACGTACCGATGATTGCATCAGAAATAAAGACGTGGAAAAGGCCGTTGCTGTAAAAGTTGAGCTCGAAAAGCGCCGGTACAGTTTGGCTGGGCGCGATCGTGAACTCTCCGTTGCGGTTTGCGCTGCTGGTCACGTTGACGCAGTTTCCCAGCAGGTGGAGGGCACGCATGACCACATCCTCGGAGTTTCCCGAAAAGCCCAGATCGAAATCCCGCGACAGGATCTCCTCCTTCATGTTGAAGAAGTCTTCCACCAGCTTGGAGAGCACAACCCCCTGGAGCAAAGTGTATGTACTTTTTATAATCAGGAACTCACATTAAGCTTGAGATCTAATTTACATTCGAGACCTGAGTACAAACTAAATAACCAAATAGAACAAAGTAAACATAATGATGACATATACATCTAGTAATGAAATAGGAAGAGATTTAAATAACCATTCATATAGATAACAGCATGCATTTTTAAATATCCTTGGTGTAGGTAGAACATGGAATAATTATACAAGAACAATCTGTAAAAATATGGGTAAATATTAGAGATGCACTGATCACCCGCCCCCCAGTGACTGACTGAGAAATTCTAAATACTACTAAAGATTCAGTGCAACAAAAGGCTAGACTGGGCTTGAGTTTGTGATATGCAGTACTGATCAATTCCTCACTCTGCTGCCACTTACAGCAGAGTGCCTGCAGATGGCAGAGGCTCACCACGGATGCACTGAGGTGGTGAGGGAGGATGCAGGAAGAGCGAGACCGCTAACAGAGTGAGACATTCGTTACTACCATGCAGCGCTTTGTGACACTTGGATCACCTCGGTGTAAGAGAGCAGGCGTGATGGGTGGAAAAAGAGGCAAAGAGGAGAAATCCGAGGAACAGAGGTGTGAAGGTAAAAGGAAAGAGGGTGCAGGATACAGTGGATCTTTGCCAGGAGAGGAGGTTATAAAGAGGACATGGCTTACCTGTCTGTGTCTGTAGAGCAGCAGACAGGCTATGATGTGGGTAGACATGATCGCTGAGGACTTATTAGCCGCTGAGGGAAGATACAGTGAGGATATAATGAGCAACTCACAGCAGACTGAGGACAATATCAAAACAGAGACTTGTCAAGCATGTCTTAACAAAGGTTTACAGTAAATAGACTAGCCGTAAATATTTACACTTTTCAAATTTACAAGACAAAAAAAAACATGTAAATGCTTTTCTAAGCATCTGACTTGAAATCTCTTAAACGGGACACTTAGAACAAGAATTAAGCAACAATCTATGACTTAAAATATGCTGTAAGAATTAAAATATTAGAGATTTAGCTAATTGTATTGTCTTCTCAATCATACAAAAATGTGCAAGGTGCCAGGTTTGTCTTGGGTGATCAGATACAACATTTTCTTATCACAAAAAAGGCTTGAAAAGATCCAAAACGGAGAACAGACAGAATATATGCAGAGTGTGTGTGTGCACACGTGTAAGGACACAGGTTACTTTTGGTCATCTTGAGTGTGGCTCAAGTTCAGGGGAGCTAAACATTTGTGGTACTGCATTCCTCCCCTCCTCTGCCACTCTATCCTCCCCTTCACCCTGATTGGCTGAAAACAACATGCCATCCAGCTGGAGGCTTTGTGATTGGCTGGGAGTAAAGAGCAAAAAGGGCCTAGTGTAGGAGAATGCAGCTGAATGAGCTGGGAAGAACCGGTTTCTGTAGTGCTACCCTGGGGCAAAAAGCCCTGAGTGATGTGGAGCGGATGGACTGATGCTGTGCTGTGTAGGATTTCAATTAATGGGGGCAGTATGAAGGATAGTATATCATGCGTGCTGCTTTAGCTCCAGCAGGTGCACCTTTAACATGGGGTGAAAAGGAGGCACGTGCAGAAGAAGAAGATACAAGAGGAACGCTGAATAAAGAAGCAAATGTGCTCCAAACAGGATGTGATGGGCTACATAGTGCCACATGACATTTAGCCGAATGTAGCATCCTGGCAGGGAGACTTTAAATAGGATGGTACCGTGACAATTCATGACCTTCAGGTCTTTCTATGCTCAAAACTAAAAATATAATGATCCCTAAATACGCGAGTGGGCTATAGTTAGGGGACAGTAAATCCGCCGGCTGTGGAGTTGAGAGATTCTTACTGAAGAGGACGTGCTTGGCCAGGTTGTTAATAAGTTGTCGTCTCAAGATGTCGTCGGGCAGCTCTCGGTTCAGCTGCTCCTCCTCCTGCCCCTCAAACAGCTGAGCATCGGGTCTGGAAGAGTAATAACGTAAGATGTAAACACTGTTTGATGATTGTGACTCTGGAATGAAGAGAGCATGCAGAGTAGAAAAAGAAGGAAGACAACCTGCAGTTGCATAATAAATCATGCTAAGGGGAAAACCCACACACAAAATGTAGGTACGCTATGTTCAACCAGCCTCTTCATGCCAGCTTGATGTGATATACGTGATAAAAAAGAAAGGTGGTTTTCATGTCAAAACAAACACTATGATCTCGAGAGAGGTGAGAAAACGAAGGAAAGCAACTACTGATGCCACCACCAATATACATTTGAAGAGAATATTTATAGACAGGTGACAAATTCTCTGCTTGCACGATGTGTGTGACCTATATTTATGAACTGCATGTTGGTTCACTTCCTGTCAGATTCACATCTGCAAGTGATCACTGTTTTTTCATCCTTCCTTCTGTTAGTAACTTTGCCTGCCACAGTTAGCTTTGTACATATTGTAAACAGTATTTACTACGGGGTGATTATTATCAGCTCGCCTCGGTGGCTACCAAACTGAAGAAAAACACCGTCAAGTTTATGAACAATGAACTTTACTGCTTGCTTACTTTAGACAGTGTACGTCAGTCACCGAGTCTAAAGAGCCATAGCAGCTCAACATAAGCTCTGAAAAAACATTCACTCTAAATGTGACAAGTGAAGTAACGAACATAAGGATGTAAAACATTAATCTTTAACAGTTAAACAGATACACATCACACTACATTACAAGAAGAAAATATAATGAATTACAAATGGTTGCTGTAATACTGCAGGGGGGCTAGTGGCTGGAATTGTTTGGGTCACTGCAAATTAATACAAAGCTGTTCTGAGTGATCTATATCCCATTACAATACGTGAAATAATGTGAATCATATATCATCGGAGTAATTAGATTTCAAACCAGCTGAACACACACACGGGAGGCGTTGGAACGACATGTCAGACAGAACTCTCCTGCACCATCATCAAAACATCAAAAGAGGGAGAAGTCTTTGGGAAGAAACCTTTGCCTGTTCCCTCCTAAACTGGTCTCTACTCACTTTTACTCTTTCCATAAATTTCTTGGCTTACAACACAATCATTCTAAGTCTCAGCTAACTATATGCTGTTGATTTTCAAGACAGGGTTTTCAGTCGACTCTGCTGGAATGGGTCCTGAACTTGTGACTCCAGACCAGCTGGGATGGAACACTGCTGTCCCTGTGCGTCTGTATCAGTTTTATTATGAAGGGACAGGGCTGAAATGTACTGACCCCTGCCAATGCTAACTCAAGTGCTGTGCTCAGATGTCAGATAACAAACCCTGCTGTGAAGTAGCAGGAGGGAGAAGTCGAGTCTGTGACATGAGGGAGCGTTCATGATATTACAGGTGGGACTGTGGGACGGATGGTGTCTGCCTGTGCATCGCTCAGAGGAGGAGATAACTGATTGCCAGAGTGAGGAGACAGTGTGTGTGTGTCCTTACTGAGCAGAGATGATCATGGGCATCAAGGTGTGCTCCAGGGAGACTGGTGGTGGAACATGGCGGCTTCTCTGGGAGTCCAGGTACTCCTAAATTTGACACACAGGAGATTCATTACAAAGCCAAATGTATAATTTTCTCAGTTGAGATTTCCTCACTTTTGATTTTTTTGCAATATGTATGTTGAAAAAACAAAGAAAGCAGGATCCTTCATTGAAAGACTGCAACATTTGGAGCTTTTCAACAAAATCAACAATCATAAAAACTGTAGTTTTATAGTTTTAGTTGTACTGTATGGTGACTTTGAGATCAGCTACCTTTAGGGAGAAGGGCTGGTTGAAGTCAACTCTCACACAGCCGTAGTTTTTCCTCAGCATCCTGAACACTCCACATGCTATTCCCCACAGACTCTCATTCTTCTTCGGTTTGCCCTGAAGGGATAAAAAAGTGCAGATGGTAACAATAAAGATCTGATAATCATTATCACAACCTATACTAAATGACTTGAAAGGTTAAAGTTATCTACAAAACCTTCTGTCCTCGCACTACCCTAACTAAAATTTCCCAAATAATATAACATCTATTCTGTACTTCTGTATGTTGCCAATCGACAGCACACAATCAGACATCATCAAAGCACTTACCAGCTGCTCGCTATTGTAGTTGCCCTCAATAATACGATCATAGGAGATGCCGACTGGCACAACCAGCACGTCTGGGATGGACCCAGTGCACAGCGTGTCTACCACGAGGGACAGCATGCCGGCACGCGCCGTAGACGGCTTGCCACTGCGGGAGCGGGTACCCTCCAGGTAGACCTCCAAAAACTGCTGCTGACGCAACAACTCCTCCGTATACTGAAGGGAGATTGAGGAAACA
Source organism: Diplodus sargus (assembly GCA_903131615.1). Classification (NCBI taxonomy): domain Eukaryota; kingdom Metazoa; phylum Chordata; class Actinopteri; order Spariformes; family Sparidae; genus Diplodus; species Diplodus sargus. Next base: position 3,521,546 of record CAEMYA010000238.1, on the reverse strand, counting down.
CAGAGAAAAACATGAAAGTCAGAACAGGGGAGGAAGTTGAATGAAAATAGGTCTATTCAATATATCAAAGACTTTGATTTACAGCCAGACAATATATTGTTGTCATCTTGCTATCAGGGTATGAGACTATACATGTATATCATGTGATTTTGGATATCACCATATCATAACATGGCATAAGTGTTGTCTTTTCCAGACTTTAATACAGTAAAATAATGTAATTTTCTGAATTCAACACAGTTTTCTACTACTTGTGTTTACCCAGTTAGTCATCATATCCCCTTTACTGTTAATTAGGTTGAGGATCATCCCATTTGCATTTTTCAGGGCAGATAGCGGTAATGATTATTAGTAATCAACGGAAAAGACAACCGATATTTGGAACCGATATACCAATTTACTCACGTACTGTACTCACTATGTACAATTTTAAAGCAGGGCTCCAGACCAACGGTTTACACTGGTTACAATAATTTAGCTGCACAGAGTAATACATTTTAATTATATATCTTTTATATTTTGTTCAAAGGCAACCGTCTACACACCCAGTTGCTGTGTGTAAAACATGTTTTTAATACAATATCATGTCTCCCAGGCCTTCTTGACAGGGAAAAAGGAAAGGCCGACATTGACTCCATTGCAAGGTTGAAGTGTAGCAATGTGAGTGCTGTGCAGCCGCAGTATATGCGACCAAGTAAAAAAATGAGTGGTGGTAAGCAACAGTTTGACCCCCAAACACACCGCAGAGAACTGGGAACCTGCCAATTCTACCATGTTGTGTAACGGAATCCATCTGAGTACAGTATGTACACAGCTGTCTCTTTGCTATGTAGACACTTTTGAGAAGAGAGGCTTTGTCCTGAAATGGACTGCAGCCTTGTGGCCTTTAGCTGTGAGAGAGGACAGACATCCAGGTTCGGCTTTCACCGGAGCAACTGAAATTAGAGCAGCACATGGCTTTTTTCTTTTTTACAGCTCGCACTTTTGCCTGTGAAGGAGCTCGGCTAATTACATTTGTATGAGTGACACAGGCATGCCAGATTAAAATCTTATCTTGAAGTGTTCTGTGCTCCACTTCCTACAAATATGGTGGAAAATATGCATAATCTATTTCATGGAATGTGAGGTAAAATATTGTTGGTAGATAAGGAATAAAATGTAGGTCATCATTTCCAACAGTTGCTCATGTCTTCAGCTGATTACTCTTATGTAAGGGGGACAATACACATCATCTCAGAGGTACAATGTACAGTCTTTGTTGGTTTCATGTCTCCCCTTTCTCTCTTCCACAGACTCCAAACATACAATTCAACAGCAATTCTCAAACCAGAGAGATTGGGACAAATAATTAAATAAACTAAGAAGCCTTGCTACTTAGTCGAAAGCACATTAAGAGACTTCCTCCTACAAGTAGCTTATGGTGATGACAAAGCTTTAATATTAACGTGAGCAGTCATTTGCATTCGTGCTACATAAGATTTTCTTGTTAGAAGGTGGTTGTTAAGCCACGTCACCCAAATACTGGTGCTAAACAAATTGTCCAGATTCAAGGTTTAATCAGCCCATAATTTCTCACTCAGTCCATTCAAACAGTTTTTGCCCCCGTGACTTTCTTATGGGAGATGTAAAGTGCACACACCAGGGTGGAAAGTAGGGCTGCAACCAACAATTCTTGTCACTGTTGATTAACTTAATCCCCTTTAAGGTTAATAGTCCATGAACTGTTATAAAAATGTGAAAAATGCTCGTCAAAATTTCCCAGAGCCCAAAGTGACATTTTCAAATTGCTTCTTTTGTCCAACCAACAGTGTAACCTAAGACTCTCTACCCACTATTATAAATTAAGTAGAAAAGCAGCAAATCCTTACATTTAAGAAGCTGCAACCAGCAAGTGTTTAACATTCAGGCTAAAAACAATTTATTGATTGTCAAAATAGTGTGCAACTAATTTTCTTTTAAAAATTCTCACAAACAATGTCAGCCATTTTACAGTCAAATTTCTGGATATTTAAAAGGCAAAACTTTCATTTCTAAAATTATTATCCCCTCACAAGTTAACCAAGGCCTGACTTAGACTGTAATAGCAGCAGGCGTTAAAACTGTGACATATGTGCTACAGTTATAACTGATATATCCATCAGGGTACACTTGTACTTTTAATTTGATGTCATATGTCATTAAAGACAATATATCTGATTATGTTAGAACAGTAATTCCTGAAGTGGGGAGTGGGGGGTATAGAGTTATCATGGGTGGTGCAACAAAGATACCAATCAAAGCCTGAACGAAGTGACAACGCATGTTTTGCCCTCGGCTTCACAAGTACAACCTTGGGTAATGAAAAGACACAGTGTGTTGGGTGTCTCAAAATCTTAGCTTTGGAGAGTATCAATCTGCTTGGAGACAACACATCCTGAACACAAAGAGAAGCTTATTGACTTGTTGAGAAAAAAAAGCTGCCTTACTGTTTTCCAGTCAGAAGTTGTAGTCTTGTATTAAACAGAGACAAGCAAAAGACGAATATGCCTGTCGGTGGGTGTGGGGGCTTGAAATATTGTTATCTACAAAAGTGGGGCCCCAGAAAAAAACTTTTGGGAACCACTGTGTTAGAAGATGTATAAACCCATCTTGCCACAGAGCAAAGTTTACAGCATATAGTTTGATCTTAATATGCTGTAATTTGTACAATTACAAGATCAATCTGTGCAAAGACTGATTTTCTAGTCTTCATTTTAAGGTCTACTGTACAAAGAGAAAGAGCTGGGCTGACATTATGTAACCCAGGCTTTTACTCTCAATCACTCAGGAATGAAAAGAGCACATGGAATAGAGAAGCATGAAGACAACCTGCAGCTACATAATAAATCATGCTTAGAAAAATATCACACATGAACTGAATTTTAGCAAGGGCTTGTTAAACCAGCCTTTCCTGTAGAAGACAAATAGACTCTTGGGACTTACTGCTTGTAGGAGCGACCGGTACAGAATGTCTTTCTTCCCGTCCTCCGTCTCCTCCATTTTCCGTCGTATGAAGAATCCTCCAAGTTTACGAATCAGAGTGCTAAAAACAAAGAAAGCCTAATCAAACACTCAACGTTAACTGTAAAGACGTTTTTCAATTATGTCGTCACTGTGATTACCGTAGTTATTCCTCTTTAAGAATTGTGATTATTGTGAGAATTTAATTTGATATAAATAACAAAACTGTTGCTGACAGCTGAACACACAGTAGGTGGTTCCCTACAATTTGGAACACAGCAGTTGACATCTAATTACTGTCTTTATTTATGGATTTTTAGTTACTTATGTGCTGAACCTGTAACCTATAATTTCCCAGTCTGGGATCATTAAAGTAATTCTATTCTATTCTATTCTATTCTATTCTATTCTATTCTATAACATCCCTCTTGCTTTTTAAAGACATTTTTCACTTATTCACTTCCTTAATATGTCATATTTTGTATCTTACTCTAGAAAGCATGAGGTGGAGAATTAGTTTCTGGTGGATTTAAGTAAAGATGTTCAGAATGATACTTCTAAGGCCTGTATTAGCACCTGTGTTCAGTTTAAGAACCTGAAATACTTTCTGAAGCATCTGAGGATTAAACAGATTCACAACCTGTTGTCAGGCTACACAGCCATTTATATTCCCTCACCGCAAAATCGGTGTCAATCTTCAGTCGCACTCTTTAGTTCAGCTTTAATTCCTCTCTGATCTATATCCAAAGAATTCCCTTTCTTGTGATATCAAACTGATCCTTTACATGTTTTTACTCACAGAGTAGAAAAATCACTTTTATTTCAATATCAAACTTGACACTAGGCTTCGTGGGTCTTTTACCTGAGGATTGGGATGCTTAGGTTGTTTCCTGCAGCGATGTGTGGGGCTTTGATGTTGTGACAGAATAGGATCAAAGTGATGAGCAGGTAGTCGATGTGAGATTTGTGTACGGGCAGAAAAACCATGGGCACATTTTGCTGAAAAGACAAGACATATGATTTTAAAATAAACCAGCTATTGATTTGAAAAAACAGGGTTACAGGGTGTTTTTCTGACTGTCACTGATCAGTTGTATAGTGTGCAAACCACAACGACCTCAATATTCACAATAACAAGACAATAAGTCATAAAGTGTGAACAGTACAGAACAGTATATCTTGTTTAGGGTGTGACAGATACGCATATCAGATCATGCTTCAACAGTACAATCCATTTTCTCTGTATGCGTAGTTGCGGCTGACCTCTGTGGCAGCTTTCTTGACCATTTCCAGCTGGCCCTTGTGGATCTGGATGCTCCAGAAGAAACCGTTAAAGAGCCTCAGAAGGACCCATCCTGTCAGCCTGAACAAAAAGACAAGTAAAGACATGGAACAGAACTTTAGCTTGAGGCAAAAATCTAGTCCATTCTTAGTGTATGGTAACATAATGGCATGTACTGATTCTGTCTACAATTCATACCAGACAGTGAAATAAATATTACAGTATATTATGGAATAAATTAAACATGATATATGTACCTGATAAAGGCTGGTGAAATGTTGGCCACCATCTCCTGGAGGAATGCCCTGGCTTTCTGCTTCACTTTACTGACAGCTTTCTGCTCCTGGCCAGACTGACTGGCTGCAGCTTCCAGATCTGTGGCCACCTCCGCAATAGCACTCTCCACCCTGTGCCAGACATAATCACAGCATAAACATCTTCTGGCCTAAAAACACCATAATTTAAAACCTCTGAATGCAGCATTTTTCCTATCAAAATCTAAATAATCTGCTATTGTTTTGCACACTTTATCCCCAAATGAGTGTTTCCATTTCCGGGGGACTTGAACCATGTTAATTTCCCCAGGTTTGAAGGCTCAGTTGAACTTCAATGTGATTTTCCAACAATGTCTCATGTTATGTCGACTCTGACCTGCTGTTGTTGAGCACGTTGTCCACTACATTCCTGGTGAACATGTCCTTGTTGACATCTCTCTCCATGACAAACAGCACATAACTCAGCCTGCGCGCCAGCCATCCCCGCTGTCTGCATGAGCACACACACAGAAACACAAAACGTCCAGTTCAGACCAAAAATTCAGGATTAGAAAAGTCTGCACCGTTCTGAAAACCTGCCAGTTTACACAAATGCGACTAGACAGGACTGTCTATTATTGCCATAGTAACAACTATCTGCACTTCTGTGCTTCTAGCAGCCCACTTTTCAGGCTTTCTTGTCGCTGGATATGATTTATAGCATCTTAAAATATGAATGAGCATAGTCATATTGGAGTTACTTGCTACAGCTTAATTTCTAGTACTGATGAAATGGCAAAAAACAAAAGGTGAGTGTGAAGCGAGTGTGTGTAGCAGAGGAAAAGGTTGGCCGTGCAGCTTGTCAATGTAGCAGACACAGCTGTTCCTCAACCAAATTAATGACATGATTTCTCTTTTCCTGTCCAAAACTCTAAACTAACTTCCCTACAAGTTGACTGGCTGTTGAAAAAAAGGGGACATGTCGTAGTTTCTTAAACAAGTCACAAGCACATCCGCTGGCTTGTGTCAAGCCGAGAACTGATACGTTCACATCGCTGAAACTTCTCCATTCAATGTTCGAAAAGGGTTTTGTCTCCTTGTGAAACTTTGGTCTGTACTGGGCTTTAAGAAGAGAACACATCCTCAAATAGATCATATGCATGGTTACACTCATGAGCGCATTAACATATTTGGTGTAGAATATGTAATTTAAGTATCTGTGAATATAAACATCTCTGAAAGCACTTCTCAAAAAACTTTATCACAAAAAAAACCTGACTGCCAGAGTTGTGAGACTGATTTCCTGGTAATTCAACACATTTTTAGGAACCAGAGATCAGCTGGGGCTCACATGTCCATTACATACAGCTTTCTCAATAGCGACAATGGATATGTTAATGTTAGTTTTGTTACACCTTGCTAAGCTCACACACAACACAATGACTGTGTAAGACAAAACTAACTACACCAACTTGTGAATACTGACATCAGCCAATCTTGGCTTCAGGATTATACTAATACATGTTTCTTTCAGTGTATCCCATGCAATTTGGAGCATTACTGTATGTATAGTAAATAGCCTCCCTGTTGATATTTATTAGGATTGCGGTATAAAAGGTGCCTTTGTGCTAAGGTCAGTCACTGGATGCATGTGTCTGGTGTCAACTGACAAACACACTCAATTATTCATCTGTCTACCTTTCCTCTGTTTCACAGGTGGGTCCTCTTGACTTAAAGCCATTTATTATACACAGGTTCTTAAGGAGGCCAGCATTGATTGTACCACACAGCAAGAGTTAGAGCTCTTGCTGTTTCTTGTGAGGTGCAAATTAAGAGTCATGAGATGCCAAAGCAACAACTGAAAGGTTCCATAGGTTGAATATGTTCCTCTTGCCGGGCCCATGGACTGCTGAGAGCCAAATACTGTGGAAGGAAGTGAAATTATAATGGAGAAGATTTTTTTTACCTTGTGTGGGTTTCATTGATGTAGATGACATTGCGTAGTCCCAGAGATGGAATACTGGCGTTGAACAGTCTCTCCTGGGACCCAAACAAAAAAGATCATTATTATACTAAGACTATATAGGATCTTACAATAACTCAGGAGCTTAGAGACCATAAGAAGTTTTGTAAATTTAAGGAATAAAGACATATGGCCATATTGAATTTCCTTTTGTTATCTTTGACAAGTACTGGTTCATTATAGGACAAGTATTTGCAAGTAAAGCAGACTGATTTCCAGATGAGCAATCTATAGAGATAAGCAAGATGGTGCCATCAATGTCTCATCTTGAGATAGTTGTCAGATTGGCCCAAAATTTACAGTCTGGTCTGATTTTGCTTGACAGTAATTTATGCAGCGGTTCAGAAAAAAATTGTCTCCCTTGTGCCATTTCATTATCTTCTTGCATGTTATTTATTGCAACACTCATTTTCTTTTTACAACTGCTGCAGAAAAACTTTGAACCTTTTAGAAAAAATGCATTTTAAAACAAATTCCACACTACACTCAACTGTTAACTGACAACTGGCCAATGTTTGAATCATCTTCAAAAGACAAACCAGGTTAAGACTGTACTTCTTGTGTCTTCAAACAGCCAAAATCAATTGTTTTTGGCGAGCACTATACACAAGATATTGATCCTTTTCTTCATTTATGTCAGAGCAGATAAGTTCATTTGCTGAAGTCTAGTCAGGTCCAGAGTATTATGTTAGAGTTAATTAGCTGTTGTGTAACTTTACCCAGCTCTGTGGTGTACAGGAGTGACAGCAGCGGCCCACAAAGGGCCTCTTTCTGTTCAGCAGACCCTCTTTCCATGTACTGGTAACACAGCGCAGGACAGACGGGCTGGTGCTGCGGTCCTTGGAACACATCACCACACAAAAATCATTAAACGTTAAAAAGAATAACAATGTGTATAATGCTGATCCTTCTGTTCAATGGCATTACGAAGATATATTGTTGATCTGTGGCTTACCGAGTCTTCATTGGGATGTTTCCAGCGGTTACACCACTGCTCTCCATTGTTGACCTGCAGCAGCAAACCATCAGACACCTCCATATTCTCTGCTGTCCTTTCCTCTCCCTCCAGATCACACACCACTAGCTGGCAAGCTGGAAAGACACAGGGACATCACGTCAGATGATAAAGCAAGTTATATTTCTCAAAGTCTTAGTATTACCTCATAATTTACCTTACAATAGACCATATCTTAGTTCCTGTTTTGTGTGGCACCACAAGTCAATCAGATCATAATATAACTAGACAAGCATGAACATATTAAGAAGAAACTAGTGATACTAGAGGAAGATTGTAGCAGATGTTAAATCTTCAACTACCTCATTGTTACTATTTCAATTTGATCTTATGTGTGATCTCTTATTCTTAACACTTAACAGAACAAGGTGCTCAAATTTAAGTGCAATACAGATTGGTAGATAAATATGTAGATTTGAATTTAAAGAAAACACTCAATTAGCATGTTTGACACTAACTGATGAATGAAACCTTGAAAGCACAAACAATGCAACAAAGGGATTGGCTCAGATTTCTGCAATACAAACAAATCATTATTTGTGCTGTAATCTATACGTGTAGCTCTCCGCATGCTGCAACATCTGCCTCTGCTGAGTCCTTTAAGCGCATGAGCACAGAGCGTGAACCAGATGTCACCAGCCTCACTTTGACAGGAATGCTTAACACACGCAGTACTGCCTCAGGGCCCCTCCCACATGATGCATCACCCTGGTAGTATGAGGTGAGTTTGTCCAAGACCTGTTTGCTCTAGTCAGGCCAGATTTTCTGAGTATTGTCAGGGTTACATTGTTCTTCACTAGTCCCAAAACACAATTATAAATAGTGGGAAGGTCTGCTGTGGTTCGAGTAACTGACAACAAACCAGAGCAGAGAGCAATTTGTGCTACACACCCAATCACCTGAGACTGAACAACCTATGGGAATAAACAGGTGACAGTCCTACTTTAAATAAAAGTCTATTGTACATACAATAGATTTGTAATAGGCTGGATTTATTCATGCTGGTGTTACCTTTGCCGCTACTTCATGCATGTGCCAACATTATCTTATCATTTCTTTAAGTTGCACTTCTGCTTTTGTGGTATTTTTGATACTTGTTTACCAGTTGATGGGTAGGATAGAGCCACTCAGCCATCTTCAGACACTAAACCACTGACTTCCCTAGACCATGATCATGATAATTCAACCACATTTGATTTCAGCTGACAATTTTTTTTACAAAAGTTTAACTCAAATTAAAATTAACTTTGTCAAACTAAATTGTTCCCTATTAATGTGCCATTAAAACAAGCAAAACACTAAAAATAACCTGTTTATCTACAGAAGCTGCAGTTAGATTACAGGTAAAATGTACATTTATCACAAGCCAAACTTTTTTCCAGTAAGCACACAGGACTTAGCCCGATGGACAAGAGCAGGTTATCTAGATTCATAATACAAAAATCAGACCCCATCAAGTCGTGCAGCTCAACAACACATCATATTAGGGAAACCTGGACAACAACCCGGACGAGGTTCGGGATGAGTCATTGTAACCGCTGAAGCTCTATAAATATCTGCTTCAGGTTAGTTAACTAATGGATTATTATTCAATCAGAATGGCTCGGAATGTATAATAGGAGTATTTACTCTGATCAGGTCTGGGCTGTTTTGAGTATTTGTTAGAACACACCTTCACAGTTGCAGGCAATATAGTACTATAGTTCTATTAAATAGAGATATAGGCAATTTCTTTAGCATATACAAGGGAATACATTGGTCTTATAGCAATTAATATAATCAAAGCTGAAACAATTATTTGATTGATTTATGGTCAACTTATAAATCAATCGGCAACTATTTGTATTATTATGGTTATTTTTAAGAAAAACAAGTCAAAATTCTCTTATTCCAGCTATTAATCTATATGTGAATATTTTCTGATTTCTTTACTCCTCTGTGACAGTAAACTGAATATCTTTGGGTTTTTGGGCAAAATAAGACTTCATCTTGTGCTTCGGGAAACACGGATCAAGATTTTCACCGTTTTCCTTCTGTTTATAGACCAAAAAAATTATTGATTAATAGAAAAGAATAATAGATTTAAAAACAATCATTAGTTCCACCCTTTGTTATTATATCTCTAAAATTACATTTTGTTTTTCAGGAAAATCATCTGTAGGAAGTTTTTTCTTATACTTTATACTTCGTTGAAGTGAATTATCTATTTTGAGATGACATTGTGAGGGTTAAAACGCTGTAAAACACTGTCACATTTTTTTTTTCTCACCAATAACACACTATATGGGTTACTGTCTTGTTAACCTTTTATAACAATAGAGTTGTGCAGCGTCTGGGCCCCAAATCCCCACCAACAAGACAAAAGAAAACTTTGACATTGTCCCACTCTGCCTGTGTTAAATGAGATGATGGTCACTCCAGTGGGACACACTGGGCTTTGGTTTGTTTGGCCCCACATTCTACACATATCAGTGCTGGTGGAAAGATACTTGACTGGAGCTATGTCCAGCCATGACAGATAAGACCAACAAGCCACAATTAACAAATCCTCTGACACGTAAATTGCAACATTTTATCAGTGAACTGATGTGGTGACACAAAGTGCAAAGAGAGTACAAAGGTAGTTGAAAACACCTGGGCCAGTGTCGCTCAATAGAGTGGAAATAGGTCACTGAGTCACTGTATTAATGAAGGTTTTGAAACCGAACAGCATAGAGTATGTGTGTCAGTTTAGGGACAGTGCAGTCCATCTTTCTGTGAATAATAAGTCTGAGGGAGCTGGCAGACATTTGGGCCAAAATGTCCTTGGCTAACTAGAACCTAGAAGAGGCTGAATGCACTCAGAGTATGTGTAGTATGTGATACACACACCCATGAGGGTGGCTGGGTTTTCAAAAGGGTCAATGACCGAGAGTACTCCTCTTGATGGGGTGACTTTGTTGGAAGCATAACAAAGGGGCTGGAGAACGAGGAGCTGTGGGGATTAAGTAACAGGTGCAAGCATCCAAAATTAAAGTTTCCATGTAAGCAAACTATTGATAAACATATATTAAGGCCATATTGTCCCCTTTGTAACACTTCAAAGGCCAAAAAGCACTTATGTGACATCCATCTCGGCATTCAAATCGTTTTAATCAGCTTGACGAGGATTCAGATGATAAACAGTTTGTTGCTACTGTGTTATTTTTAGGAATGCACCAGGAAGCACTTACCAGTATGCGATATTTATTTACTCACACCAGCCAATGCATGATTGGATCTTGAATATTTAAAGACAGGCACATATTAAAAGGTGCACTGTGTAGAACAATATTCACTGGCTGATTTTATTATGCCTAAACAAACCTACTGACTTTGACGTAGGTAACAATTTCATCCTGTTTTATGTTGTTTATATTTGCCGGACCCTGCCACTTTTCTAACTTCAGGCAGGGGGACCTTATTATCCTCTGAGAACAGAATGTTTATCCAGTTATGAGTGTCTATTATTACCTCAATATTATTGTAAACATGTAAATCCTGAGGTTGAATTTCTACTCCAAAACTACTTGGTGCCCCTTTGAGGAGTGGTTTTGTTTATGCCTATGATTACTTCGTCCTTCCACCAACTTAAGATGCTAAGGAAAGATAAAATTGTGTGATATCAATCAAATATACTGTACAAATACCAGTGGGGCTGGGGGGGCGGGGGCCACTAAATCACATATGATCCATCTTTTAGAGGGCATACACATCCCTGGTCACACACACTGTACAAGACTGGGTTAATCCGTCTCATACGCTCCAAGCTGTCTGCAATAAGCAGGTCAAACAGGAGAAGTCTCTGTGTGACAGATGGGCTGTGCAGATAACTAGCCATGCAGACAACAATGGCACAAACCGGCCAGTCTGATCATCGGCTCGGCCACCATAAATAACACCGGTCGGTGGGGTTAACGCCGCAATCTCCTCATCGGAGCAGGTTAAGCAGCTCTAGTCGCTCCATTTCGACGTTCGTGCTGAGTTAATAAACGATGACTTGTGCGGTTTTCTGTCTCTGTCGGCACACTGCATGGCATGCTGCCGAGCCTCATGAGGCAGACCTCACGTTAGGGCTTAAGGGACTCGCGATACCTAGGAACGGAGCCCATCCAGCATGACGTTGGAAAAGTGGTTAAATGAATTAGCTGTCAGTGGAAGCAGACGCGTCCAAGCCAAGGTTAGCTTAGATGTTAACCCCCCCCTCATACTGGCAAGGGTCCTCTTGAACTCAATGTCAATGTAAAGTTAACCGGCTACCGCGAGGTTGTGCCACTAAAACGGGCCCTGGCGTGACTTGGCTTTATCTGGCCACAAAGACGTCGTGTGAGCTAGCTAACGTTGCAATACAGTTATTGTTTCCATGACAATACACGCGCGGCAGTTGTTTCATCCGTGGCGATGTAGTAAAGCTACTGCTAGCTTCGCCTGCTCGCTCGCTCGCTAGCCGGGCTCGCGAGGAAACGAAATCCCACTTACCTTGAATATTGTGTTACGCTGACTCATATCTCAAAAATAAACTCCTCGACGAAACCGCAGCCAGCCTTTTGAGTCCTTGCTCTGACCGCGTATCCCCCCTATAAGAGCCCCACTCCGCTCGGAGGACTGGACGGCACAGCTCTCTCAGATAAACGTGTGTGACAGGAGGCTGGAGGACCGCTGGTGTTTTGGTACAGCGGAGGATTGGCCAGCAGCGCCGTTTTGCCGGCAGCCAGGAGATGGCAGCACCGCGCCAATCTAAGCACTGTGCATTCACAACTAGAATGTGTTTTTCAATCTGGAACGGTTGGGTTCACTTTGATTTGTTTTCTGACACAAGGCACCCGCGTGTTTATCAGTCCACAAGCAAGCGCTGTCAAAATGCTGTGCTTTTATTTTGAAGGCCTGCTATATTTTTCGTCTGGTTAAAACGAAGTGAGATGTCTTGATTTTAAGCACCGAAAGAAAACACAGCCCTGCGCCCCAAACAATAAAAGCTACACCCAGCAAAAGAATTAAACAAAGAACAGATGTCTTTAAAATTACAGTTCTTGTGCGTCCTCCAGCGGCCGATATTTACAATGCATCTTACTGGAGCGTACCATTATGTGTAATTGAGGGGGGTCCAATTCAACACAGTCAATCGACTTTTAGGCACAGCAAACTATCTTTACCATATAAATGTTCTCATGTCAAACTACATTGGTGTACTTCCTTTATTGCGCCATTTGTAGAAATGTATTTGCGATTTTCTAATTCTGCCAGTTTAGTCACCCATGACGATACCTATAATGGTTGGGGCTCCAACTTTCTATTTCCTTCGTTTCTTCCAAGCTAGCGGCAGCCATGAGGTAAGACAGACGTCTGACATTTAAATTTGTTATTCAGTGAAAACAAAAGCTTCACAGAGTTGTTGTTTTTGTCATTTAAGACAAGAGAGAAGCCTTGCTCTCCGTTCGACTTGAGGTGAAGTCGGTTATTTCTGCCAGAAAGCACGTAGCGCAGGGCCTGTGTTGGTGAGCTAACCTAAGCTAGCATAACGTTAGTTAACCAAGACATGTCACAACATGTTACCGACGCACCACAAGTGCTCAGCGGCGAATCAGCTGGCAACGAGGCAGTCTATAAGCATGTTTGTCAGTGATGGTGGAACATGATGAAATATATGATGCAATAAACTAGTTAATTATGGAATAAATCTAGCAAGTGCTGTTGTCTGTTTTGTCTTGGTTAGACATGGAGGTAGACCTCAGACACTCCAGATGGCTAACGGATTAGCTAACGATAGTGTTTACCTCTGTTACCTCTGGCATTTATTGTTTTCCAATTTTAAAATGTTTAGTTAAAAGCAAACCTGAGAACAGTTTTCATCTCAGGTGAAAGATACTGCACACCTGTGATCAGTCATCTGTCTGTCATTTCTTGTCAAATGATGATTGATTAATTAGCATATGATATATAGTTGCACCGTTTTTTAAATTATCATTCTTAGTAGTTTACCTTCAGTAGGTAAATATAGGAATGCCAGTTATAGAAACTTCAATGAACTTTGGTCAACAGTTGCAAGTTGAATGCATTGTATTGTGTCAAATGAATTTAGATAAAGTTCAGTAGAAACCTAGATTATACCTGTGTTTGATAAAAAAGTGTACTTCCAGACTCAATCAGTTTCATCAACAGTGTTCAATCATATTTTAGTTTAATAATCACATCAGCTTTCAATAATGTTAGACTTTAGAACATGGGTTTTTGGGCAACAAGATAACAAAGGATACTACATAGCAATTACCATCTCTTTCAGAAATTTTACCTTTTTAAATTTTGGTAGAAAAGACTTAAAATTCAGCTGGAGTAAAAAATAAATTAAATCACAGCCTAGTTAGTAGAGATTATTGAACTGTATTACTGTATCCTGTAAAATCAATATGATCTTGTTCATTCAGCATGCTCAGGCTCCAGAAGCGCTTGGCGTCTAGCGTCTTGCGCTGTGGCAAGAAGAAGGTTTGGCTGGACCCGAATGAGACCAACGAAATTGCCAACGCAAACTCTCGTGAGTTGTTTACTTTTCATTGCAAAGTTCTCTATATTTGTGTGATCTGGGTCCCACATGCCAGCATCTGTAATATACACTGTATTTGTATCACAGGCCAGCAGATCCGAAAACTGGTGAAGGATGGACTGATCATCAGGAAACCTGTGACGGTTCATTCCCGCGCTCGATGCCGCAAGAACACATTGGCACGACGCAAGGGACGTCACATGGGTTATGGTGGGTAAATTATTTATAAGTAATGTTCCTCTTCTTTTCCACATTTCATAAGCAGATGACTTTAATTTGCTTTGACGGGTTCTACATTTTATCGTGTGCTGGCATGATTGAGTTCAGAGTTGTATTTGTAGCCCAATAGACAAGTGAAAGTATGCATTTGCGTTTAATTTCAGTCATTTTTATGTTTTTAGAAAAGTGTATAAAATTGGCAACTGTTTCTGCAACCTTTTTGAGGAATTATAACTGTATTCATATGAAGATTACACACTAACATTTGATTTTTAATAACTGGTTTTATTCTCCTATTTTCATTCTGCTCAGGTAAGAGAAAGGGTACTGCCAATGCTCGTATGCCAGAGAAGTTGTCCTGGATGCGGCGCATGAGAATCCTTCGTCGTCTTCTCCGTCGCTACAGGGAGTCCAAGAAAATTGACAGGCACATGTAAGTGTGAATTTCAGCGCTCATTGCTGGTGAATAAGCCAGTGTGGTTATGAATAAAGAGACATCTTGTTTTAGAGACACTCTGAGATATTTTCTGTTTCGTGCAGGTACCACAGTCTCTATCTGAGGGCCAAGGGTAACGTCTTCAAAAACAAACGCATCCTGATGGAGCACATCCACAAACTGAAGGCAGACAAGGCTCGCAAGAAGCTTCTGTCGTAAGTTGTTTTTTCATTTCAGTCATTTTCCCGACATAGCTTATGGGCATTTTTTCCATTAGTGGACAGTGATGCAGTCAAATTCATTTTCTTGCGTCTCCACCTTCTTTCCACCCAGTGACCAGGCCGAAGCTCGCCGCTCAAAGACAAAGGAGGCCCGCAAACGCAGAGAGGAGCGTCTCCTGGCTAAGAAAGAAGAAATCATCAAGAACTTGTCAAAGGAGGAGGAAGCCGCCAAAAAGTGAATCTAAACTAAAAAATTTTCGTCTCAGATTCCTCTTTTTCTTGTTAATAAATTTGGATAAAAGAGACTGATTGTGTTGTGATTATTATTTTCTGCCTCTTTTGCAGTTTCCTTTCAGTCTTATTGATGTGTAGTGCAATCATATAACCCTAAATTAGTATCTCACTCCATTTCAAAGAAAGTTTATTTTATCATGTGGCACTCAAGTACAGTATTGAGTACAGGCACTCAATGCAACATTGTGTGCTTTCTAGACAGTCCAACAGGTGGCAGCACTGCACCAGTATTCTATAATAACATCAGATTTCAGTGTTCAGTTAGTTCCAGATGGTAAAACACTAAAGATATCTTCTGATTTATTTGAACTAAGCAGGTGTTGTGCTGCTCACTCCAGAGACTTGGTCAGTTTCATCAACAGCATTCAATCACATTTTTGTTCAGTAACTGCACCAGCAATGTAGATTTTTCTGGTCAACAAAATAACAAAGGATGCTACATAACATAGCAATTAGCATCTCATTCAGAACATCTACTTCTTTTAATCTAGTGCTGCACACAATTACAGGTTACAGTTACAAAACACTTTTGTTTTTCTTGCTCTATATTAAGCTTGTGTGTGTATTAGTAGGAATTAATAGCAACAGTTTTGCCACTCTGCTTCGTCATGCATCTTTTATGAGGCACTTTTGAAAAACATATAAATATAATATATATGTATTAGTTGCACCCATGCTGAGGCAAGAAGTTCTGAAGTTTACACAACACAGGTTATTTATACTCGACCCGCTCTTGGTTGTTTATGTACACAGATGATTGAACACGGAGTACTGCAGCATCTGTCCAAATGTTTCCTTCCTAGGTCTTCCTCTCTGCCTCGGTGTATGTCTGGTTGTGTGCATGTCACTCGTTTTTTTGTGCGTGTCAGTGATGCATTTCATCCATGACTTATCTATTTATCTACTTAACTGTGTGAGCAATCACTTGGTGTCATCAACTTCAGATTCAGCTCGAGTTGATTGCAGCTGACATTGCGGCAAAAAAAAAAAAAAACCTCAGGAGAGAGAAGAGAACGACTAACTTCTGCTTTCTAGTGTGGGCGATCAACTTCTCGTTTATCACTGACACACAGATGAACTCACTTGTGATTAACTGCTGAAGTTTTAGTGCTAAATGATTTACCTATTGATGAGTAATGTTTCTTCATAAATTATTGTCCCTGCCTCGCTTTTTCCTCGAGGCAAGTAACAAACTGAAAACAACGTGTACATCACACCTTCATAAACACTGGCTGTGCTCCAGCGTATAGCCACTGTCGGCCACATTAAACCTGTGCTGCTGATGCTGCTGATGCTCCAGTTATCCAGTCGTTCTCACTTCTTGCACAGGCCTTGAAGGGTTCCTTCTGTTATGCTCCCCGGAGAAGGTGTGACTGAAGTGTTTTGCAGATGCAGCCGTCGCTAACCAGGACAGACAGGCTGCTGCTGCTGTGTGAGCCTGTCTGTGGATGAAAGGAGGAGAATTATGGGGATTCTCCTCAGGTTGATTGAAAGCAGATTACATTCAGCAATTCAGATGGCACTGGTGTTATAACAACAACATACGATCGCCAGGAATCCAAAAATACACTATTTACTTTTTGGGGTTTTGGACTGAAAAGGAGAGTTTTGAACCGTCTTTTTTTCTCTCTGGAGAGTTCACTTCCTGTTCACTGGCAGATGTTTTTTTTTAAATTAATGTGGGTTTGTGGTAGCTTCTGTTTGTGGATCATGTGTATGTATGTATAAAGGCAAAACCATCCATATAATAAATGTGAGATCTTGGAGTTTGCTGAAGGAGAAAACAGGCTTTGTGAGGCAGGGGCATTTTGTTGCTCGGTTAATGTATTTCTTCATTACCAGGAGGCACTCCTATTTCCTGAAGCGTGCGCCCTAATGGGATTAGATAGGGAGAGGAATATGAGATGAAACGGAGCACCGCTCTTTATTACACTTGGCCTTCAACCCAGGCAAAACAAATGGAGCCGCACTCAAGAGTTCAGGGGATCGTCAATAACAATTTCAGACAAGAAGATGGAAGTAATTTACGGGAGATTATTATTATTATCATTATTATTTTTTTATGTAGAAACAGGTATCTAGCATCGAAAAACATTACCCCGCACTTCCAAGTCTGGTTACCCTGCTGAACATTGTGTGTTGGATTTTCTCTTTTCTTTGCAAGTAACCTACCATGTTGGAATGATATTCCTCAGCTGACAACACGGTGACGGTTACATTTTATGTCAGGGTACACATATTAACCCCGAACTACCTGCTTATTAGCATGCATACTAATGACATACGGGCTGCTTGGCTACATAGGAACAGAACATATTTATGACTATTCTTTTGGTACCACCTTATACGGACCCGTAATGAACAAAGCACATTAAAGGAACAATTCACCAACAAATGAAAATTAAGCATTTATCTATCCATCCCTGTGCCAATGAAAAGAAGTGACGTTTATTAGTCCACCTGGAGCTTCACAGCAAAACAGCTATCCAGCTTTCTCCAAAACAACTGAAGCAGATGGGGACTTATAAAAAAAAATAAAAAAAAACAAACAAGTAATGGTTCCATACAACTCGCCCCCTTATAATCCAAATCTTCATATTTACTACCTTGATGCGCAGTCGAGCTCGAGCAACCACCTCAAAGAGTAGAGAGTGAGAAGATAATGACAGATTTTCATTTTTGGGTGAACTGTTCCTTTCAGATCCCGACTCACTTACAACAACTTCCTTACTTAGTATCAATAAGCAGTAATTAGGAGGTTGCTTAGGGGAAAGTCAAGTAGAACATAGCCATGCAGACACCAATAAGTACTTAATGATGACAAACAAAGAGCTATATGCAAGCAACATTAATGCTTAGTATATATTCCATTATATAAAGTGCTACCAAACCTCACCTTGCCCTCTTATCTACCACACCCCGCTATTTTCCCCTCTATCAACCACTGACTCTGGTTTCTATATGAAAGGACATAACGCAGTCAGAAAGCACGGGGAGGATTCGGGAGGTTTAACTGACAGTCTCATGTTCGCCTCTTTCAGGGGATCAGGAGAAGGATTAATAGCGCTCAGCGATACAGATCGCAGATCTATCTGACACACAAAGCTGTCAGATCTTACGTCTGATAGACGCCTCATACCCATTCTTTTCAAAACCAGGTCATGCGCTTTGTACACGTCTACACTGACTGCTTCATAATAGCAGTCGACTGCTGCTCTTGAAAAGGGCAGGTTGAACATCATCTCCTGGATTTTTCTCATTTATGTCTTATTATAGTCTTGTTTTGGAAGCAAACAGTGACATTACACGTAAGCAAGGATGCTTCTGCTGCACCAGATCCTTATCTGTGCATCATAACAACATCAGGAACTGCGTTACTATAGTTTAGATTTGCACCGGTTTTCTGTTTTTCTAGTGATCTGCGAGCTGTCTGATATTTTAACAAATGTCTAAAATCCATCCACCACATGATTGCATAAAAAAATATGCAATCATACATATATAAAGCAGGAGCTTTAATTTGATTTTCATCATAAATCCAGGTAATGTTAATATACAGAGTCATTCTTTAAAGCGCTCCAGTGGACTCAATGGTATATTTGTTTGGAGAGCTGAACCATTGCATTGTTTTTGCAGTCCAGCCTCCTGCCCTCTGTCTCTGCTCGGGGGTCTCATTTATCAATTCAATTTGACTCCTAAAAAACTATTAAAGTGGTACATATAAACTTGTCGGATAAGATTTGGAAACAACCCTCACGGCTTACAATCAGAGCAGACAGAGCTGAACAACAACAAACCAAGCGGAAGGATCAATACAGCTATAGGCCGTGCCAGATGCAACAATGTAAACTAAATGCTTCATTTAATAACAAATGAGTCAGCTATGCTCATTCATCAATAACTGATTAAAATGCTAAATAAATCTGTTTTCTGCTGCACGATCACATGATGATTCATTTTGTCACTTTTTTTGCGAGAAGCGCGTGAATTGAATTAATGTATTCAGCGTTCGGTGTTTCAGATGTGGTTTTAAATTACAAACACAGGGACGAAAGGAGAAAACGAACCTCTGAGGAGAGACATGGAGGAGGGAGCTGGAATAAAAGGGCCCCCGCGGGAAGTTTAGAGAGAGGAGGACTGTACATCATCCATGCTTTTAATGTGAAAATCCCCACAATCTTCAAGATTCTCATCATTAATGACAATCTGCTGGAGTTACGTTTGGACTCCTTCACCTATTTAGAAACAACTGACAACAAAAAGTCCTGTAAATATCTAATACCTAATACCTGTAAAGACCTCAAATACCTGTGACCATGTGAAAATCAGGATGACCAAAATGTTGACCCAGGTCTTGAGCTGGAAGGCCAGATGGATGTCCTATTTAAAAGCATAACAACCTGATTCACAGAGGGCCATCTGGATGACATTAGCTATCTCTCGCATCTAATCGAAGGAGAGAACTGATTTTGATCATCAGGGAAGATGCTGAGTCGTGAAAGTGACAGGTTTCCACAACATAAAAAACATAATATTTCCCCAGTATTTCACTGTCTTCGTCTTTTTGCTCACTCATCAGTTTTACTTCTTCCTTCCTGTCCTCGTCCACCCTCTTTCTCAGACGCTTGCACTTTCCTTTGTAAAAACACACCGGGCATGGCGAGACTTATTACCAGCTTGTTCCCTGTCTTGCTGATTCTTCAGTATGCTGAATCTTCTGCCTTTTTCATCTCTCTATTTGTCATGACAGAGTTGTTGACTTGGGCGGCGAGAGGAAAAAAGTTGCTTCAGCTGATAGCGAGCAAAGCATCTTTAGCAAAACAGAGCAGCTCCAATTATCCTCTAATCCCTGCGCCTAGAAGGCACAAAGTCTGTGACACACTTCACGTTGAATAGATTAGTTTTGCCTCTCCGTTTACGCCAGGACAGGACTGAATCGTAAGGAAAACAATAGGAACGTGAAGTGAGTGTGCATTTAAATATATATTTATATATGTGCAGAGAAAAGAGCTGAGGCGGGGTAGCTGAAAAATTAATATCTTCACATCCGCAAATGCACCGTAGTATGAGCTGTGGGGAGAGTGAGAGCCTGTCCTGTGGAATTCCAAATCCTTTTCTTAGCGACTTAATGGATTTTGAAGTTTGCTTTCAAGATTTTAGAGGATGTTGGATTTAGAAAACCATTTAAGGGCAGCGAGGGGTGAGCTTGGGGAGGTGAGGCATTAAGAATGTGCAACACACTGTTCGATCATATATGCCTGAGAGGAAGCGCACAGCTGTCTGCCTGAGGCGAGGAGGCTGCAGGAAGAACTTCTGTTTTTCACTTGATTTCAGGGTCTTCTGTGCATTGCCCTTCAAAGCCAAAACACAGTAACTTGCCTACATATTTGGTCAAAACTGTAAAAATGTCATTTTGTAATGTCATTTCTGAGAAAGTAGCAAAATCCCTAAGAACAGCAAGACAACATAAAATTTGCCTGTGAATTAGCCACAGCTAACCTTAGCAAGATAGGAGATATATGTATTGCTCTCCAGTGGATCCCTGTAGACCCAGCCTACTGTGCCTCTGATTAGTTGCCTTCCTTGGTTGCCATTTCCATGCTTGACTCTCACTGTAAACTCACACAGTAGCTCTGGTAGTGTCTACTTAAAAATGTCTCTGGGTTTGTAAGGTGAAGCGGACAGACAGGTCGCCGGTCTGCCACCTAACCCGTCTGCTCTATCTTATGAGCTCAGAGACACTGCAGTTGCGACGGTCAAAGAGGTGAATGTTTTTTACTAAAGCTCACAGTCCATTGTTTCAGCCATCGCTGGCTGGCACAGGCACAAATACAGTGAAGTAGATGAAAACAAGTTAAGCTAGTCCTGCTAAAAGATAGGTAAAGCAAGGCAAAGTAAAGTTAAAGCTAACTGGTGAAGCTGGCTTTGGTTGGCTAGCCTAGCGAGAAACACAACTAACAAAAAGCTATTGTCATCCAATTTGTTATCAGCCCACTTCTTAGCAACTTAAATTTGCTAATCAACATAAACCAAAGCAGTAGCCTAGCTAAATATAAACATGATGAAGGAAAGATGTAGGCTAGCTGCTGACCGGTAGCCTAGCATAGCAGCAGTATTAACTTCCATGTCAACCTTTGAGGTTGGACAAATTCATTTGACTTGATGTGTTTAAGATAGGCTAGCTATTAATCACCTGCAGGATATCAATGCATTGATGTTAGTCTTTGTAGGGTAAGTTATGAGTGTATTAGTTTAAATGGATGAGACAGCTAACAGCCGATCTTGAGCTTGTCCGAAGGTATTTTTATTGTTCTGTAAAATGTTTGAAATTTCGGGATGGTGAAAGTTGGATTACTAAGCCTAAACCTACAAAGCCTTCTGTTCAGCCTCACTGTTTCTATAGTAGGCTTCTGTTCTCTGCATTGGCAGGGAACATAAAAAATCCTCGCAATCATGATTTTGTTGTCTGTGAGCTAAGGTCCTCAGAGGATAGTACAGCACTGTGTGCCGTGGAGTAAATGTGTAACAACAAGGCAGCAAGTATCTAGGAAACCTGGACAGTTACGTGACAAAAAGAATGTGTTTACCCAATAATTAGGGAGATAGAAGCTCCATCTTCTAGTTTAGTGTGGAGATAAATCACCAGCAGTCGTGCAGTCATTAACAAGCATGAAGGCTAAAGCAAACCAACCCTTTTAAACCTTTTTGACCAAAGCAGTAGATAAAAGCAAGCGGGGAAAGTTATACACATTAAAAACACGTTCCTCTCCAGCTAAGAGCCGCACCATCGTAACCTTGCTCCTTTAATTATGCGGCTTGACCTTCCTTGATTTTCCTTTTGCGGCAGAGTCAAGAGGCCAGCAACGACATCAAAGGTTAAACCTGAAGATGAAAAACACGTAAGTGGCCATTACTGATGAAAGGGTGAAGTGTTGTTGAGTCTAATCCTGTTGCAGTGCCAAGTGGCGGACTGAAAGCACCGTGCAGCAGGTGCAGAGGTGGGGTGGATCTGCAAGACTGGAACTTAGTGTTGTGGTTTCATAGGGTGTCATGGGCCTAATTCAGGGAAACATCTGTGATGAACCAATGGAAAGCCATCTGGCGTAGAGAGGGTCACCTCAGTTTATATAAGGACAAAGTTCGGGGATAGTTGCACAACATCATGCAGAGCGGGACTTTGACTCACGATTCCGATAATGTGTGAAATTCAGATGGAAGGTGGGGAAGAGAAGCTTAGTTCTCATTGCTAAGCATGGTCGCTAATGGTGCAAACCTAAACAAGCTTTCGCTTTCTTTTGCAGGGGTTTAATCCTTTCAAGGTTAGCTGGTGTTGCTCTCTGTTAGCCAAGCGGAGAGAGGAACTGAGACGAGGCACTCTGGGAACGTGCGTTAAGTCACACCCTTTGGACTGTCGTGGAAAATCTGACCCGAGTCCTTCGCAAAGAAATCCACAGTCCAGAAGCATTAAACTACTTCAACCACATCGTCCACAGGCTTGTACAGGCAACAGAGGGAGAAGGGGAAGGTCTGTTTTAATGTCACGTTACACATAACCAATAAAAAAGCAATTAACACCCTTCGAATACTAAAAATGTGTTCATAGAGCCCCTGTGAACATTACAGGAAACCCCTTTAATTCCCATTATTTCCTAATTTTCTGTATTATGCATTGAAGATGTTGCCAAACCTTCAGTTGAATCATTCACATGAGAGACAGTGGTCGACTTTTCAAACTGGAAAGGGTCATTTCAAGGTTATGAGCCAGCTGATTGGATGCTCTGAGTAGCGGGATAAATGTTGGCTTAGGTCTGGTCCTTCTGTGAGCGAAAGAGTTGTTTGTTGGTTTGATTGCTAAAGAGCAATGGTGGAAAAACGACAACTTCAGGGACAAGCAGCAATTCCATTAATCACATGATTTGAAGGGTCATTCAGTAGATCTGTGCAGTATTTACTGTATTTGGGGTATTCTGGGTCTGGATACAGACTGTACGAAATGACCCAAATATCCTGCGATTTCTCTAACAATTACAGTAAAGCTGAATATAATGCTGGAGCCTAATTTTAGAGCTAATTTGGCAGGAACACGCACAAAGATAATTCCAATTTCAAATGACATCCTGTTATAAAATCCTCAAAACCCCCATCCTAATTTACCCATGAATATACAGTGCTGGTATGTTAACCCATTATTAGGTTAAATTGAGCTGTACTTCCGCCTGAAAACAGAGAAGAATAAAGAAGTTCCTTTCATCCAGCAGAGCTCGACTCTCTCTCCATCCAGTGTATTCTACAGTGACACTTTTAAAGTTTCATCTTTAAGACCTCAGGATAGAAGATCGTTTTGGAAACCATTCAAACGGAGATGGTTTGAGGCTAACCCATCCATCCTCATAAATAAAACTCTCTTGATCTCTTTTCATTGTGTGCGAGAATAAACAGCAAACCACCCTCGGCCTCCCCCTAAAATACTGATTCCATAGAAGCAAAAGAGCGATTCCTCAAATCTACCATTCCCAGTGTAGCGTGCTTCAAAGACAGCTTTCATGTGTCAAACCCGAGAGGCTTCGTTTTCTCCGTCCTGTTCAACCCCCCGAACATCATTTGAGAGGATATGCGCTGACTTTTCACTATTCAGCCTCGGAGCCCTCCGTGCGCCATCCTTCACCTCTGGACTCTGCCGTGTGGCGCTCGCTCCTGTCACTGCAAAGCTTGTTTGTGGAAGCGGCATCCTGAGAAAGCGGAGGTAGCCTCAGCAGCAGGAGATGAGACCATGCATTAAACATGCCGTCTCCGTGTACCTTCTTCATTTTTAATGGTCCAGTTGGCCAGGGGTCTGGGGTCTGGGACAGTGTAAACACGACTGGAACCCGAGGATGGTGACAACATAAGACAGGGAGGAGGAAGACACACCTTCATTTTTAATTTTTTTTCCCCCCGAAATCCAGAATTCAGGTCTTCAAAGGCGACAGCTGGAGACGGTGGGAGAGATACTCTCTGCCTGTTAAAGGTCCAGTGTGTAGGATTCAAGGGGATCCATTGGCAGAAATGGCTGACTACCCGAAGGTTTAAGTGTAGCCACACAAAAGTCTTCATGAAGGAGCTGACAAATCTCAATTTCACCACTTTATTCTGGCTTTTCTGACAAACGTGTAAACGCCTGAACTAAGACCTGTTGTAGTTGTGTCAGCTCTTCCATCGCCATGTCTCTACAGTTGCCCAGAAAGGACAAACCAAACACTGGCTCTTGAGTGGGCCTTTTCCATTTTTAGCAGCCACTGTAGAGGATGGTGAGGCGAAGGGGATTTTGCCAGTTGAAAGCTTTTGTTGAGTTGTCAATTTACATTATCACAAATGTTTCCAACCATGCTCAAACCCAGACTCAAGGTAAAAGTGTGTTTCATTTGGTAGCCTGTCGCTATAACTTCCAGATTGTCAGGGTTGGGGTTAAAGGGAAAACTATGGAATGGGGAAGGTGGACCCAAATGCAGTTATACACAAGAGGCAAGGAAATGGGGAAACAAAAAGTGAGCTTTATTATAAAGCTGAACACAAAAACAGAAGCAGACAAAACAGGGGCAAGTGGCAAAGTAACAACCAAAAACAGCAAGACAAAGTAGAAACTAAAAGGCAAGACAAAGTACAAAGAAATAATTAAAGTTCAACTCAAAGGCAAAATGCAAAACTCAAAAACCATACCATGGGGAACGAGGAACAGACACATGGAGCATGGAGCATGGAGCATGGAGCATGGACACACCACAACAATACAGAACCAGCGACAAACAACATCAATGACCAGACAAGGAGTGTAGGGGAACACAGAGACTAAATACACAGACACTGATGACAAGACGAGGAACAGGTGAGGTGGACCAACAGGTGAGATAACGAATGGGAGGAGCACATGAGGACATGAAGGGAACACCACAAGAGACAGAGGAAGCCAGAGGGAAGAACCGGAAAACTTAAAGGACACATGAGGGCATGGAAAAACAAGACAAGATACAAAGACATGGAAATCAAATACAAGAACACAAGACAAAACCAGACAACACACTGAACAAGAACTACAGTCATGACACAGATAGTCAGATCAGCAGTGATGGTTTTTTGATGGTGTGTTCACCACTAGCCAAGTGTGGTTTGACCATCAAATAACTTGGTGTGATTCGCAGGAGGGTTAATTTGTCCCAAACAGCCAGATTTGTTTACTCCACATTAGCCGTAAGCTAGCAAGCAATGATATGCAGAGGGTCTGTTTATCCGTGTGTTTGCATTCAGGTCAATGACCAAACTCAGCACTCACCTGAGACTCTGGTTCTCTCTTCTTTCTCCTCTCTCCTCTGCTTCGGTGTATCCTGCTGAAGTAAATCTTGATCGTGGGAAAAGAGGAGTTAACCGGCGATCAAGTTAAGTACATTTCCCCTCCATGAACACCTGACGACAGAGGTCACCTCCGTTGATCGCTGCTGCTGTCAGGTTGATAAACAGGAATGAAAAGTTTTTCGTTTTTGCTGCCATCACGTGGTCAAAGAACAAACAGATATAAACAAAAGCAGTTTTAAATGGAAAAAGGCTCTTAAGAGGTCACGCAATTCAATTACTGCAACTGAAAAAACAAACATATGTTGACAAAATATGTTCATGACTCGTTTAAGACGGAGTCACCTGCTGTGAGATGCCGCACATGACATGCTCTACTGTAGCGGCCACACTATCGCTGCAGCAGATAACTGATGCACACTTTGCAATAAGTTAATTTCGAAGGTGTCAGTGCTCTGCCCACTCGGTCTTTAATATACTGCCGCTGCACTAATTATTTGCAAACACCGCTGCTCATAAAGCATCTCATAAACCCTCCGACCCAACAGTCCACCCGTGGCCCCATGTGACCCTTATCGTCACTCCCCAATCTCTGTTCTATTGAACCCCGGCGTGACACGGCCGGAGCGTATCGACTCGGAATGTTTTCACGTCATAAATCTGTTCAACGTGAGCCGACTGACAGGCGGAAGCAGCGTGTGCTCCATACTGAAGCCAAAGCATGATTTTCATATTTCAAACCTTGTATGGATTTATGTGTAATATCCTCTCGCGCATGGTAATAGGAAGCGAGGGGGAAGGCGATTATTTTTTTATTTGCTGGTCTTTGATGCAGGGGTCTGTGAGGTGCTTTTTCTTTTTG
>CAEMYA010000238.1:3476679-3495000 GCA_903131615.1 Diplodus sargus | reverse complement strand
GTCTGGTCGTCATGTTGATGGATGTAGCGTGAAAGAGGAGTGAAAATGATTTACTATGGGAGAGACTCAGCCCCTGCGCGCTCTGCTCGTCGCTGCCATTTGAAAGAGAAAAAGAAAAAAAAAATCCCAGAGAAGGATTTCAACCTCCCCGGCTCGTGGTCATGAAAGAGGCAGAGAGCTCAGTGGCACAGTGAGTGCTCGTTGCCATCTTGAGCACCAAAGTCAGCAATTTTTATAAAAATGTACGAGTCATATACGGGGCTTGATGTACTGCCAGCTGCACACATTTCTGTCTCCCTCTCTCTCTCTCTACAGAGATGGAAATCACATTTGATCCAATTTGATAACAGAACTGGGTCATGATTTGAGAAATGTTCCTCACACCACAGCAGGGACACACACAACACACACATGCAGACACACAACACCCTTCTCTGCCAGCTTAGTCTATGGCCTGCCAGCAGCTCCTCCGTCGCCAATTAATTTTATTGGGAGTTAATCATATTATTTATGGTCATTAAGAACAAGAAGTCCTCTCAGGCTCGGCACTGTCAGCCGAAATGAAAGATCTGGGGTGTAATTCTGTGGCCGTGAAGGGAGGCATTTGCCGTTTGGATTCAATAGCTTATGAATTTAGGTGTGAAATTAGACATTCAATGAGGTCAAAGTGCGGGCTGTCAGCTTTAAATTTTGGGATTTTTGGTGCGCAGTCTGGCAGACAGAAGTGGGGGGGGATGAAAAACAAAAGAACCATTTCATGTTTTTACCTTACAGAGTGTCTGTCAAACCCTCCACCACCTTGGTCCAGACTGAAATGGTTCATCAACAGCTGAATGGACTGACATGAAGTTTGGCATCCGTTTCCACCTTTTTTGTGACTTTGGCAACTCCCCAACATTTCATACTGTAGCACCACCGTCAGGTCCATTACTTTGTTTTATGAGCAAATGTTAGCGTGCTGAACTAAGATGGGAAACATGCTTAACATCAGCACGTCAGCATTCTCATCGCGCTCCAAACAAGCGAGCAAGAACAGCCTCACAGAGCTGCTAGCACGGCGGCTACGTGTGCACAGCGGCTGTGGTTTTAGCGACACAATCTGGTTGGGGTGTCGGTCATAGTCGCTCTGTGAGTGGTGACATCCCGGTGGGAAAAAAATGGCCTTCACCACAACGAGGTCAGCGCTTAGGGTCATGTCTTCAACAAACTGATTAAAGAGTGAATATGTCGCCCAGTCTTCCCGCCATTAATCACATCAACTCAGGGAGGAGGTGCAGGAGACAGCGTTACTAATTCATGTCAGGGTCACTGTCTGATTGACTGGACAGAACACAGTGAGCCCCTCCAGAGTCGGCCGTGAGCGTTCTAGTGGAAAGTACATTTGTACTCGAATACTGCACTTTGATCTATCTACATAACTCGACTTAACTATTACATATCATATTTATGTCACAGCTGTTGCTACTTGGTACTTTTCAGATTAAGAATTTTCAACGTAACATAATGATCAATCAATAAAATCGTATGCATTTTTATGGATTTAAGTACCAAACAGTGTTTGAAGAACATTACACTCAGTCCACCTTCGGTCACTATCTACTCACACTCTTGCTGACGGAAAGTCAGGTGATGTTCTGTCACCCACTGAACATTTCTGGAGGTTCGCAGCAAATCAGAATTGCAGCATTCTCCTCAACAAATTAAGTAAATAATGTAAAAAAAAACAAAACAACAACAACTGAAAGAAAACATAGAAGGCCTGCACAAAGTCTCTGTAAGCCCCAAAATCCCAAATTGATTTTAAAAAGATGTTATCGCACCCTTTTTTAAGTCGAAATCTTCACTGTAGCTGCTAAACTAAAAGCTTGCACCCCACTGGGGCGGGTGCAAGCTTGACTGTGTGTTGGGAGTATAAATAACTTAAATATTTAAAAAAAAAAAAAGTAATTTGGGATCTCAAGGCTCCAGATTTGGATCACGCCAGAAGCGCTGTATGGAGCAATTTCATGTTTTCTTGTTGTTTTAAAAGTCTCCATCTACCTCAATTGTTGAGGAGAACACTGCAACACTATTTTGCCGTGAAGCTTCTGTAATGTTTTGTGGACTATGCATCATCATCTGACTTTCCAGGGTGTGTAAATAATGACTGAGTTTTCATTTTTGGGTGAAGTTACCCCTTCAATAAAATTGATGCAATATAATGACACTGAGGTCCTTTCTGCATAAAAAGGGACTTGATAGTTATGTTCATTTTGTAAATAATTTTGCATGCATGATAAAAACAGTTTGAAGGGGCTCTTCAATATATGTAAAATACTACAAGTTGTTGCCCTTCAATTTGAACACTGTGGCAATTGAAATGCCTTTTTCATGATCTTCAGAGCAAAACACCGGAGTGACTTTTGAGAAGGAGAGAGACACTTTGTTTTGTCTTTGCCGATAATAAATATTCATTAATCCAGACTTAGAATAGCAGCACAAATTTAAAGCTGCACTACACAGTACCGCCTGTATTGATAACACCTTGGCAAGCGGAGGATCCAAATATTCTTTCTCGAATAAAAGAGCACACAGTTTGACAGTTCATCTGACTTTATTGAGAGATGTGAGGATCAAAGGGCAGCTAGCCATGCAAAGAACTAGCCTGGTCGTGTGCATTGAGGTGACCGAAGGGATTTCACCTGGATATAATACTGATCCTGAGCCAATCTTGGTTCTAGTCAGTGAAGGTAATGTTTAGGATAAGCGTGGTGCAGACTGATCCAGGATGGACTCTCTGTAAAAGCTGGAGTCTAAATTCAAATCGCTGCAAAAGCACACTTACACACTGTGGCTAGGCTGGAGTACAAAATAAAGTGAGTGACTAGAACGGTTGTGCATAGTATTTGAAGAGATTTGTGCTGACGGGGCTAGATGTTTATAGAGCAAAGGGATGCATATATTGGTAAGTGGGACGATAAATAATAATCTGCTGTAATTTGTACGTGTGAAGTTAATGCCCTTAGTTAGCCCCTGGACTCAGAGCCAATAAATACAATATTTTTATAAGGCTATTTACAAATACTGTCATGTTTTTATTTACAGTTATTGCCGCAACAAAGGCAGTTAAGTCACCGCCTCGTGGTTTATAATGACAGAGCAAAATATCAAATGATGTGTGGTGACTTTGCCTTAAATAACAGAAACCGTAACAGTCCCCTCGGAGTTACTTAAAAGTGTGCTGGGAGAAACATTAGCCACTCATTAAAAATTCATTTGGAACAAGACGCTCTGAGGCTGAAAGTTTCACCACCACCACCTTTTTAACATATAACACTAAGTTTGGTTTTTCATCCATCCTCCTGGAATTCAGTTATTTCTTTTCTCTGCTCGTCCATGCAAGGAAAATGTACATCAAGACATCGTCATGGTTGTCCGCAACCGGACATGACGGCGAATATTACGGGACGTTACATACAGATAAACAACGCTGAGGATATAATGACAGGAAGCAGATTCTAGTGGTTGGAGTTCGACGACAAAAATCTGGTGTGTGTAAAGAGGGTGTGATTGAAGGGCGTACTGAGTAAGAAGCTCCCCGAGGTGCACGCAAAGCATTTGTCACATCAGAGCTGTGAAGAGCACGAATGTGCCGTAATCTAATCACTGGAGAGCAGTCTGAAAAACACAAACCCCAGTGTGTGTGTTTGTGTGTGTGTGTGTGTGTGTGTGTGTGTGTG
Organism: Diplodus sargus; assembly: GCA_903131615.1. NCBI lineage: Eukaryota > Metazoa > Chordata > Actinopteri > Spariformes > Sparidae > Diplodus > Diplodus sargus. The sequence goes on along the minus strand of CAEMYA010000238.1, from coordinate 3,491,281 downwards.
TGTGTGTGTTATGACTTTCATTTGACCAAAATGTAGCAGAAAGACTTTTGCATTTTTTTTTCTTTTTTTACATACACACAATGTAATACCTGAATCATTTTGTGACACATATGCACATCATGAATCCATATTACAACAGCAGACGTTCAACGTAGTGAGCTGCAGTCCGCACACATAAAAAAAAATACTGGATCGTCACCCTTGAAAAAAGTGTTTGCACAAGCCACTACAGTAAACAGCTACAATCGTTCACAATCTCTTTTGTCTTGTTTTTCCTCTAACAACAAATGATGACATGAAGACAGTTTTGCTCACAATGTCCCTAAGGCTTGGGCACGCCTTGACATCATAGTAATGTAGTCCTCTCCCAGTGGAAATGGCTAGTGAGGTAGCCAGACTTCCTGCACACTTTTCTTCGTCAACGTGATGCTACATTTCTGTTGTTGTTGTGTGTAAAAAAAACCACACAAAAGTCAAGCTGTGCTACAAGAAAAGTAGCTCTAAAGAACTCTGGAGAAGTGGCTCGTCGTCCACTCAAGCTGCTAATTCGCTGCCGCTTTTTGGAAGGGTGGAGGCGGGGTGAGGTGTTGGGTAAAACACTCCTGAGTATTCCTCCATCATAGCGAACGTCTTTATCAAACTGTGAGGTCAAGGAGAAGTGCTCCGTCATCATATTTCCAGCGCGCAAGTCACGGGGACCAGGCCTCGCTTCTTGCCGCTGCTCAGTCGGAGGAAGCCGTCAATCTCCTCGTTCTTCCCTACACAGATCTGCAGTTGGAGGGGGGAGGGAGGGAGGAGCGGGGGGGAGGAGCGAGCGACATTCAGTAATGTGAGAGAGTTTGTGGACTGCCGCAAAAAAATAGTGAGCTGCATTGGAAAACCATAACATACTGTCCTCTGTGATCTCAGCAGTTTTCTGCATGAATTTACATATATTTATCTCAGTGTGTGGAGTGTGTGTGTGTGTGTGTGTGTGTGTGTGAGTGAGAGAGAGAGAAAAATTATGTGTACTTTATGTGTGTGTTCACCTGGGCCTCTTTCACAGTCATCTGGCCTTTGTCTCGGTTGCCGTGGAAACCAGCGGTGACCTTCCACACCCGCTCACCAGGACGGACCCGCTGTACAAAGTTGGCCGGGAACAATCCCACCTTGTCTCTGCTCTTCCCCTGGTAAACACGCCCGAGCAGTGACACACACAGTTAGTCTGTTAGTCATCGACAGATATAAATAGATATTTCTGTCCTGCTCTGAGGTGGCCATGGTGGAAAACAATGGCTATTTAATTGCTTGTAGTACAGAAATCTGTGACAGTGACTACATTTTAATCATCTGCCGGCTGAAGTTTGAACACAAACAGCAAACCGAACAAACTACAGTCCTTGACAGTCCTTGACTAAACACGCATAATTAGATTCTTTGCGTTGTTATTTTTTGTTTCCCCCAACCTGTTGCCTGAATGTGCATTTATATCACAGTAACACATTGGAATTTAAATAAACCATCACAATGAGCAGAAATATGGGAACAAAAAGAATGTTTTGTGCCCTAATTAACAACATCACTACAAGACCAAAAAGCATCTGCGTTTGTGGAGCCCTAATCTGCAGCTACTCTCTTCAGAGACTCTGGCACACAGGCGAACAAAGCTGATGGGTGCCCACTTAGCCGTTTTGCTCACGATGTCCAAATGTTGACATTTAACAGTGCCGGGAAAGGGGAAGTTAATTGTCAGCTTTCTGTAATGGGATGTGATTTGCATGGGTGGACATTAGTCTCAATACGACAACAAAGTGTTTTGTGTAACTGCAACATTTCACATCTATTCTTTTTATTCTGACATAAACACCGTACCACACTCATTTACAGCAAAGAAAACCTCCAGAGTATGTTTTAAACGAACCACTTACAGCTACTTAAATACGTTGCCATTTCCACTCGGACTATAAGCTATACAAACATGGTTACCCTGCTGCGGTATTATTGGTGCTTTTCCCTGGTGTTTCGTTTACGTAAAGACCTGCCTGTCCTTCGACAGGTGAAGGTTAAGATCTTCAGCTGCCTCATTAAACACACTCTGCAATCTGTCTTCTTCCTCTTTTCCTCTCTTCATGCTAACTAGCTCTGCGAACACCCACACCTGCTGTCCTTCAAGCGCATCCACCAGCTCTTTAATCTCTGTGTCTGCAAATAGCTCCGCTTTAAGAAGGAAGAACTCCACGGATCTATGTGTGCGCTGTTGACGCATCTATTCAAATAAATCTGGAGATTTGTAGTTATAATATGTTATTCACCTCGGCATGGACTATCTAGAGATATAGAAAAGGGCAGAGAGGAATGTGATTATTTTGGAAAGCCTGACAGCAGTTTATTTCACTAGAAATATTTTTTTCATAGCTCACCTTCCACCAGTCCTCATTGGAGTCATCAGTGACTTGAATTCTGTCGCCAGGCCTGGAGTTAAAACAAAGTGCTCAGTGAGAAGAATTTTGCATAGAACTCTTGAAGCATTTATTATCATTCACAAATGAAACCATCTAAAATGTGCTTCTCAAAAGTTTGACATTTCAGGAAATATGCTTATTTGCAGAGATAGATGGCTGTATGCTGCCAGTGTGCAGTTAGCTTAGCATAAAAAGACTGGTAGCAGGGGGAAACAGCTAGCCTGGCTGTGAGTCTCGCTTGTTTATTCTGTACAAACACATGCATATGGAAATCACAAGGGGTGTATATCTGGTTTGTTTCAAGCTGGGGCCAAGCTAACAGTCTTTATGCTAATTTAGGGTAACTAGCTGCTGATTCTAGCTGCTGAGTGTGAGAGTTGTAACAATCTTCTGTACTAATTATCTTCACACTATCATCTTTTTTGTTGCCATTTCGCTGTTGAAAGTTGAGGCCAGCTCAATTTTCATGTAGCAAGTGTCCACAAATCTGAACAAAAACAGATTTCTTAGAAATATATCTCACTTTACTTAATTTGTTACATGTGAGACAATTGTTTCTTTTATTTTGACAGGCTTTTTATCAAGATGTTTTAAATCTGACTCTCATATACACGTCAGATGAGTAGGCTGCATTGGTGAGGCATCACTGCCTTCTTTTAATCATTTTCGTGTATACTACTGTTAATGTTGCTTAAGAAGTAATTTTTTTCTGAGCGACTGCTCTGTCCATGTGAAGAAACGCCTCATGTTTACTTTGTGCACAGATGCATCCACCAGATTAGTGGTGGGTGTCATAGCACTCTTAACAGTTTGATGCACCTACAGCGATAAACATACACCTTTTTTTTTTTTATTTATTTACGTTGCACACTCGATGCAGATTTGTCCTTCCCAGTGTGCTCACCCTCCCAATCCGAAGCCTACAACCCCCTACGATCAACCCGCTGAGGAGGCAGATGGTGCATGAATGTTTGTAAAATTGGCCAGGTACACACTCTCTTACAAACGAACAGTACGGTATACAAAGAAACTGGACTGACTGTAGTTCCAAGTCGTTCTTCTCCTGAGGCAGAAACTTGTACAGAGCCACATAGGTGTGGATGGAGTGAACCTCTACTCTCTTCGGTGTCTGATAAAAAAGGAGTATCCAAAGATAGAAATAGAAAGACGAGAAAGAGACAGAGAGGAAGGTTATTATCTGCATGTTCCTCATGGGCAGTCAGAAAAGGATGGAGAGTTTGAAGCGGGTTGACAGCGTGTATTTTCACCACGAAAAATGAGCTGAAAGAAGAGAGGAACTGCTGACTACACACCTTCAGGCTGACCCTGTCTTCTGAATCAGCCTTCTCGCTTTCAGGAGGGGTGAGCACTGGAGAGACAGACACATAAAGACGAGTAGAGGAGGAGAAGGAAAGAGACAGAAAGACAATATGTGTGGAGAGGAAGAGGGGAAGAGCGTGGGTGAAAGAGAGAGACAAAAAAAAGGGGGGGGGGACACATGGAGGGTTCTTGTCACTTTGCGGCAAACAGACGGAAGGCTGAGGCACAAGGTCATTGACTGTAAAGTGGCAGCGGTACAAACAGATGATCCCTTCTCCTGGGACTAAAGACAGAGAGGTTAAAGAACTGTGAGGAGAACACAAAGACACACACACACACACACACACACACACACACACACACACACACACACACACACACACACATCACCTCTACAGTGTACTGGATCTCATTTTAATGTAATTAGTTTACGTTCTGACATTTTCATCACAATGTCACAAACACGTCACATTGTGGAAAGGATCTCAAAATTAGTGCTTAATTTGCCTTAGAAATGAAATGTAAATGTAATGTAAAATATTCTCAGGTTGTTTCCTCTCAGCATTAATAGTCTATTGATGATGACCCATAATTAATCTTGGCAGGAAAGCTATCAAGTGCAATTCCCTAAACAGATAAATGGTAAACATCAAGCTTTTGTACCAGACCTTTACAGTCGAAGAGCAAAGACTTCTTTCCAGAACACTCAGTTTGCTTTGATATTGAATAATGAGGAAATTAACCTTTAGAAAAAGGAAGAGATACGAATATTCTACGAACCACCAGTCAACCTTCAGTCTCTGGATCTGTCACCAGTAGTGTGTAAAATCCAACACCCTCCTTTAACAGCTTGTTTTGGTAATTTCATTGTTTTTTTCTCAGCTCAAATGTTTTTGACAAGAAGAATAACTAGATAACTAATTTGTTTGAGTTGTTAGAAGAAATAATCACAATAAGGTAGACAGATAAGGGAGAAGTGGGCAAACTGTCACCTGCATATTCACTAGAATTCTTTGATATTTTAAGAAATATACTTAATGACTCTGTTTTCAGCACAAAGACTGGAAACAGGAAGAAACCTTTCAGCACCTCCATTTAGGATGTCTCATGTGTTTAACTATCTGTTTAGTTATGTCATTTTGTAGGAATTATACAGATGAGATATGTATTCATTATAGTGAGCTTTAGAGGTATTGGTAGGTGGATTTTAGCTTTTTTTAGCTTTATCCTCCCATCTCCAGCTTTGCACTAGGCTAGGCTAACTAGCTGCTTTTAAAACAAAATTAGAGATATCTATATCTATCATCTTATTCACCTCTCGGAAAGAGTTTGCTCAAGAGTATTTGTCAAAATGTAGAACTATTCCTTTAGAGCTTTTTAGTATTTATCTTAAATATGCAAAACAGCCAACTGTCCGTTAAAAACATAAAGGAAATTGTTTCTACTTACTTCCTGGGATGTGTTCCTCTTCAGCTATTGGCTGGTTTTCTAGTTTGTCTGGCTGTTTTTCCGCCTATAACACAGAGAGAGTTGTAGCCAGCAACGTCGACAATATTCCTGGTGTGATAAATTGCCAACATGAATGTATATGTCTGTGTGTTTTATGTGTGTTTTTGTACCTCATGACACGGCGACTCTGAGATACTGCCAAAGCTGGAGCGACTCATCTGAGCCAGCGACGTCCCATAGCGCAGTGCCTCATACACAGGGTCAACAATGCCATTATCTGCCTCTACACAGGGCCAGACAAGATGGAACAAAGCAACACACGTGCAGTTTTTATAGCTGACACTATACACGCAGTGGCCTGGCAGGCATCAAGGATCGAAGGCCACAGACATGGTGATCAGTCATCCTGAGATTAACAGTTGTTTGGTACCATCACTCACCCTGGGCAGCAGGAGCCTCTGTGACCACACCCAGTGCATCAGTGGTTATCAGAGGAGAGCTGAAGTTCCTCTTGAAAGCTCCTCTCTGACAGACCGGCAGGGACAAGGAGAAAGGAGAGGGAGGAGAGGAGAAGGACAAACGTTACTTGAGGTGGAAAAAAGGATTAAAGGGCAGATCTAATATTTCGGTGTAAGACAATACCTGTGTGGTTTTATCTGGGAAAGGTGGGAACAGCACAGTATGTGAGATGAAAGCTGCGTATCTGAAGATGTGTGTGTTCTTTCAGTATTTCAGCTCAGCTCAAACCTCCTATGGAAGACTTTGATGCAGAATTTTTGCATAACAGAAGATCTTACCGGGGGGAAAATGTGAAAGCACCTGCGGTATGTTACTCGTTATTGTTTTATGTCTGAAGACAAACTGCACATACACTGTGTAGTTTGAAGCAGGCTATGAAACCGGGACATTTACACAAGTCAAAGCCCACTCTCCTCCTCTAAATTCCTGACCTTGAATGTATTGCAAGTAAATCACAAAAAAAGTTTCATACTAGTAGTTTCTCTTGTGGGCAGAGTTCCTGTTATGATGACTTATAACTTGACAGAAAATAAAATTACTTGAGAATCGACTAAAGACGTGATGACGCAAATTGGCTTGTTTATTTCACTGAATGTCATTAATCATAATACACATTCAATTCACTGTCATACTTTTTGAACAGGCTAGATAAATTGGTGAAACTGCAGGTAGGACTTGACTTGGGACTTGTCTCGCCTTTACTAAGGACTGGAGCTGACTTGACACAACCCGTGACTCGACCAAGAAAAATGACTTGGGACTTGCTTGAGACTCGAACCAAATGACTTGAGTCACAGGTCTGCTTGTGAGTGACATCCAAAAACATTTTGATTGATTTTTATGTCAAGCTGCATTTACGTTTTTCATCCGAGCCTGTCAGTTAATGGACTGTAGGCGGAAGAAGAAAAGAAATGATGAGTAATCACTAAAGAGGCTAAATGAACAGCATTGACATACTTTTTCATCTTGACTTATGTAGGTTACATTAGCTGAGAAGATCGACGACACATCATTGCACTAACTGTTATAGCTGACTCGTGGTGGCAATAATACACTCACCATTAGTTTTAACAGGGACTTTCTAAAGAAATGCTCCCGGCCACTGCTGTAAGTCTAATGGAGTATGACTAAACTTATTTCTTATCTGCTCTTAAGCTAATTCACCCACATGGTCTGCGTATTGAGGCATTACAATTGTGTGCCTCTCTCAAAATGTGGATCAACCTGCACAGATCTGCTACTGTACAACTTTGTTATCCAATTCTTTATTTAGCAAGAAGAATATGTTTAGTTCATGACTCATCGGATTAAATTACAAAGTCCTGTTTTTGACAGAGGCTGTGATGAATCTGCTCTGCGCTCTCTAAATAGAAAAGAGTTTACAAAGATAGAATAACATCTTTTTTATCTCTGTATCTCGTTTCATCTGGTTTACAGTAAATCATTTATGCTGAAAATAACATGAAATCAGAAAAACCTCCTCTTTGGCTTGTGTTTCTGCCGTCCTGCGAACAAGCAAGTGTGCAGATAAATACTTAACCCACTGCCTTTCAGTGATCTATGGATATATTTTACCCTGGTGGAAGCCTGGAGATATTTTGTATTCTTGTGTCCGAAAGCGTGTGAAAGTCAAAGTCAAGAAATATTTTTAGTTATATGGAGGAAATAAATCAAAATGACTGCCATGAGATTTGACAGATCCTGTGAGTGTGGACCTTCTGAGAAGCACAGAAGTCACCCGAAAGTGAAACATCGCTTTAAGGTTGTGCGGGAGTGTGATGGCGGCTCTCACGACTGACAGACACGAATTTGCCCAGAATCTCTTCTTTATCTCCTCGCTCACAGAACACAAACGTCTCCTTTAGACTGAAATAACTGCATGAAACTCTGTGCTGACACACAACTGAACAGGGTGATTTCACGAAAGCTTTATCTATTTTTAACAAATAATGCGAATATAATAATACACCCCTGACCAGCATATCTATCTCTAGCTCAATACAGGCATGTAATCTGTTAGTTAAACCAACCACATTTTGTTACAATTTAAATCAATCAGACATGTTGTTGCTGTCAAACTCTAAACTTGTTCTCCTCTCTGCTGTTGTCAGCTGGCGTTTCAGTGCAGACTCCACCTCATCACACCCAGATCTCCAGCCGATCACCAGTGTCTAGGCTCCATCAATGGGGTTTCCTATCACGGCTTCGACTTTAACTAGTCCTAACTAATTGCCAAAGACTCCTACTTTCTCAACTGATGCACCTGGCAACGAAATCTGAATCTGAAAATCCAAGACGATGTCATTAAACTGCTTGTTTTGTCCAACAAAACTAAGATACTTTCAACTCTGGGATCTTTATTTTTGGTGAATATTGTTTACAATTGCCAAACCATCGCCTGCAAAAAGTCAAACTTGTTGTAAAATGGAGTAAATTTAAAAAATGGAATAAAGGATTTGGGGATTTGTGACACTCCTAGTAAAGAGACAGTAGAGGGTACAGCTCTGGCAGAGTGTCTAGGGGTTTTTGATGCTTTTCCTGAGTATTGTTTTCATTATTTGTGTTTGAATATGTCCCAAAGCACTTCACAGCAAACACAGGACACAAACAAAATGAAAGAGCTCTCTGTAAATAAATTTGGCAAACGCTTCACTTACTGTCATATTATGCTAATTAATGGCTGACAATTGTCCTCATCTGCTCTGAAGGCGTGCAAAATGATGTGCTCAGATTTGAAGGTAGATAAATGATTTCCTCAGCATCGGAAAGCTTAAATATTTGCTTTCACACGCAACGGCCAAACACCTACGATCCCATATCAACATATCAGTGATGGTGACTGCAGAACATGACTGGACAGGGTTGGATTTGTTGAAGTATATGAGAGCAGACAGGCTGAAATTTCACACTTTGCTCAGTAGAGATGGACAGATATTAGGATTGAGCTCTGACTGCTGACAGGGGAGACACACACATTCAGATGAGGATGGGTGTGTGTGTGTGTCTAACTCTTCTTTCCTGGAGAAGCAATTACTTTGTGCAGTGATCAGCAAGTCTATTGCTTTAATCAGACTACAATACATCTTTAGGTTCAATTAACATTAATTAGCAAAATGTTGTCATGATTCCAAAGCAATTTAAAGCTGCTTGATTCTGGAGATGTTTTAAATCGCTTGGTCACATGTGGGTGCACTCAGCAAATGGACTGAGAGCGAGCCAGAGGAGCTGCAGTCATCGATATCCCTTCCTTTATTCTTGATTACACCACTTTACATACAAACATACATTAGGCAAGCATTGGCAGGTAATTTTTTCATCTTGTGTGTTTTATAATGGCAAAATGTGGTCCTGGAGACACCTCTTGTAGTGACACAAAAAAAGAAATACCTGAAAAGTGTACAAGTACCCTTGGTTACCTTCCATCACTGTGGATATGTGAACTCTACACAGCACTGATAAATTAATGAGTAGTCACACAGAAGTCTCCTGCTCCTCCTCCTACATCACTGCTCTGTCTGCCCTCAAGTCATCCCAACAGTTAATGGCTGGCATTTCTACTCCAGAAAGACGTTGGCCAAACAAACTTAACATTTCTTCTTCATCAACAACAGGACAATTGTTGCCAAAAATATGTTTAAATTAGTTTTTTCTTTCCTCCATTTCCAATTTCAAATCACGTGACCTTACAGCTCTTCACAAGCAGTCCATCTGCTCACAAAAACTTTGGATGACACATTTTGGTTGACCGTCAGCAAATCGCGGACCTTAAGTTATGTAGATGTGTAAGAAGTAGCCTAAAAATTCCATCCAGTTTCAGTGAAATGCCTAATCCTTGCTTTGATGAGCGTGCAGTGATCGAAAAGGACACTGCTGAGGGCTTGGCGAGAGCCTGCCGTGTCATATCCTCGAGGGATTGTGTGCGCCTCAAAAACACTGAATTTCACACTGAATTAGCCAGACCAGCTGGTACAGGGAGATATTGATTTTCCAACACAGTTGAGAGGGCAGGAAGGAAATGTAGCATCCAGACAAGTGAGAGGAAGAGAGGAGGGGGTTATGAGAGAAGAGCGGCACATGTGGAGAAAAAGGACAAAAAAGGCCGAGTGAAGAAATGTTGGGACCTGGCCACGGAAACTTTATCAGTGTCATCCTGCTCTGCCGCTGTTCCTCTCATGGCTTTTATAGTCGGGAGATAATTTTATTCCACTGCAACCCTTTCACATGTTTCCCAGTGTCTCAGCCGACATTGCACAGCCCTGATCAATCCACAATCCATCCTCTACCTTTTCGTCTCTTCTGGGTTGAAATGGGCTTTATCCTCTTCAAACAAGATGGGGGCTTTGGGGCTAAGCATATTACCAGGACTAAATGCTATGCCAGCTGACTGAGAGAAACAATTACAGCATCCAGCCGCTGGTTAATTCTGCTGATACAACGCATTCTGAGCCAATCTCTGGCCGACAGAGAACTCATTCATTTCTAGTAAGTTTTACAAACAAAAACACGAAATAGAAACATGCAATTAGCTACGTAAGAAACATGTCTGCTCATGGTAAGCTCGGATGGTGGGACATTAATACAGCAAAAGAATAAACCAACACAAGAACCTTTAATTTAATATTATTTATTATTACAAAGCTACCCTGATCGGCATTTTATCCCGGGCTACAACTACTGATAATTTTAATTATTGATTAAGGGCGCGTGTCTTCAATTTGCTTCTCTTATACAACTAACAAAGCCCAGCGACTCTTCATTTACTATCATAAAACACAAAGAAAAGCTGTAAATCCTTATGTTTAAGAAGCTGGAACCAGCAAATGTTTCACATTTTTGTTTAAAAAATGAACGCAATAACTCATCAATTATGAACACATTTTCGATTGATTCATTTGGGGTTTCACTCTTTCACAAGTCAGAGACACAAATACAGTGAAACTAATATAACAAAACATGACAAAAAGTTAGTGAAGTAAACATGGTGCATTTGAGTTAAATCATGATGATGAATGGACCAATAACGATAAAATAATCATCCAAACGCTCCCTCATTGACCAGTTGGCAAATGCGGCTACTTTTGCAAGATTTTGGAAGAGCTTCAGAGAGTTTCACACCCCTGTTAACACCAGATGACCACATATCTACGGGGGTCAAATATCTGCCAGACAAGTGCCAGACACTTGTAGAGGAACTTTGTGTTGCTATATATTTTATGTTGGCAGTAAGGAGGGACTGTTAGCTTCATAAAGGTGCATTGTGCGTGGTAGTGAAATTTAATGATAGTCTGAAGTGTTCTTACCTTGCCGTTACAGGGCTGCTGGGAGAGCTCCGACGAGCACCAGAGGTGGGCCGCCAGTTTACAGGCTTTACAACGCAGCCCCTGCTTGGAGTTTCCTGCGTAGACATGAAGCAGTTCACTTTTACAAGTAGCTGTCTTTAGGCTAAAGAGCTGACAATTTTTCTTTTGTCAGCAACAGGTCACACAAGGCCACAGAGCATAGCAACATCTCGGGTGGTAAAGGTGATGGGAGCAGGAAGACAGATAAACAGCATTGGTGCTCACATGTCACATTCCCAAGGATTTGTGACTGCTTTCTGTTCTTTGTGTCTCAACATGGCTGCATATTTTCCATTAGTTTAATACTTTGAAGTAACTAGCACGACTGACCTACCTTGGATCATGTGTTTGCATCGCTGGCAGCTGGTAGGCCTACGGAAGACATGCTCCTGGAAACAGTGGGTCTTGACTGGCTGGGCCTGAGACTTTGGCTGGATTTTGGAGGTCATGGACAGTTTGGGACTGACAGAGGGTGAGTGTGACGACAATGAAGGGTTAGGACTGGCAGACGGGGATTGGGAGGGAGAGCGCTCATAGGCCAGTGGGGATTCTGAGAAGGGGGGAGGAGATGGTGGGGGTGGAGGTGTGGTGATGAGGGCTGAGGGAGGGCGGGATTCGCCGTTGCTGCGCTGGAAAAAGTTGTCCACACTCTTGCTGCGCATGACTGATTTGAAGGACAGGGAGCGTTTCAACCGCTGCAACTGAAGACAAAAACAAAAGAGAGGACGTGTGGGTGACTTGAGTCAAATTACAAGTAGCTCCAAACAAGTAAGAGCAAACAACGCTAAGCTCAGAGGAAGTGTTGAGGGAGGGTTCTCCACAAGGATATGAAGTAGTCACCCAGTGGAAGGTGTGTCAATATTCCAACATATAAACCAATCTTGGTGCATCTATTTGAACTGGGAATTACGAATTTCCAAGTTCATCGACCTAATCAACCCCATTCTCAAAATCCAAGATGGCTGCTCCAATCAACAGAAAAAGTTGTAGAAAATACTGTTTTTTAGTACTTGTGTCTTATTTAATCAGTCTTACACACAGTACTGTCCATCGTCTATCTGTTGAAATGTAGCTTCAGTGTTCGGATGTGCAAAATACAGTGGAATGCCTTGTCATCAATTTGTATCTCTAATAATGGCTAACCTAACCAGAACTGATTCTTCTGACTTGTTGTACTGGAATGTGGTCAACTCTCTAGCAAGTAGGTATTAAAAGCTCCACTTAAAAGGCCCTAAAAGCCTATTTTATTATTCAGCTACTCATTGCGAGAGATTGGATTCTCCATAAACATATTTCTGCCAAAGTTATAACAGTTTTTGTTATTTTACATCTGTGATTTCTATATACTGTGTTTGTTTTAAACCATGCTCTCAGAGGTCTGTTTGCATTGTTCGCTTGTGTTTCCAGGCCATTGCCAATTAACACCTGATTAAACCAAACCCATGTGGTCCTGATGAGCCTATTGGCAAGGTTTTAATGTAAAGCTCTTGATAAAACAATAAATGTAACCTTGATTGTTAACATTTTAGTGATGGGTATATTATGTTATGGGAAATATGAAGTATTTAAAAACAAGCTAAAGTGATTGAGGCCACACCCTCTCTTTTAAGTGGGACAATTTACACAGCAATCAGTGAAATGTTAAAAGCAGGAACAACAGAAGTGTCCAGCTCTGGGGGATGTGCACTGTTTGAACAATCAGTCTGTTAAACAGCTCTACCCTCTGACTGCCCTTGCCCTGCCAGGCTGGCTTCTGATCCTCCATCTTCAGCTTTTTCCCCTGTTTCCTTACATCACAAATTTGCCATCCCTTGCGCATCCACTGGAGTCAATACCCCTTAAAATTCACGTTTGATTAGTTTTATTGAGCGGCCTGCACCCTCACATCTGATGCAGTCAGTGATGCGTGGCAAACAGTGTGTTTATCTTTGACTCTGCCTGCCTCCATTTCCTGCGCGCTTGCCATCCAGTGCTTTTGGCAACAAAGAAGGGGTGCTGATAATGACAAACAATTACGGGGATTTAGGAGCAATAGGGTCCAATGTATGGATAATAATAACTGCTGTGGACTCATACATCAAGAGAATGGCCTGGAGAATGAGGGCAAGGATGTAATAGGTCCTTCAGAATGAAGAGCACCGCCTCAATTTACACAGAGCTCATTAGCGGTCCATGTTGGCGACTGGTTTGAGGGCATTGTTTTGTTACATTGTGTTTATTTTGTGGTATTAACATGTTTCTGCTTGTAGTGATGTAACAGAAGTCAGACATGTTCCCTTTGTTACCTATGTTTTATAACAGTTTTATGTATTTGAGAATCCTCATCATGTCTATTGCACCTTTGAGCTTTGAAAGCCACCACATCGGCCATCTCGCTCCTGTGCAGAAAATTCGATCAATAGCATTGAGCAGGTTCCTCTTTTTCTCCTTTAAGCTACAGATTCACAGATGCCAATTAGTTTGAGTGATGAAAAGCGTCGTCTCTGTTGACTCATTAGTGAGTGCCTCTCGTAAATGTTTTCCTACAGGGAGCTGAGTCCAAGCTTTCCTTAATGGCCTTTTCTTGGCTGGACCGGTGGGCCATTCAGTAATGGATGTTCCTCTCTATTAGATTTTTAACTTGTCCGACTTTGTTAATCTTCTCCGTGGTGAAGGCCGGTCTCTACTCCAATTCCAGAGGGAAAAAAAAGAACAATTTCTTTTAGAAACAATCTAGGCAACACATAAATGATAATCAATAGATTAATAGGCCTCCCTGAGCTTTTACAAAGATTAAAGAAACAGAAGATAAAGGGACACATTTTAATTTTTTTTATGGATTGAATAATCATAAAAATGTGACATTCTTATTAACATGAGCCAGTGCTTGAGTATCTATTCACTTCAACTTCCATAAAGAATCTATATTGTCGCCATACATGCATTGATGAACGCGATAAATAATTGTGGAACTAATAAAACTTCAGTGGGGTGGCTTTTACGCCGTCCCTCAGTGGATCTATTATTCAGCAGTTTCTGTTTCTTCAGATTCTGTATCTACATTATCCCATTTGTCTTATCCTACAAAGTTCAAGCATAAGCAGCGCAGTCAAAGAGGAAGTACAAGTGTTTTATGACTGTTCTCAAAATGAAAGAAGATGCAATATGGTTTTTGTAGCTTGGCAACTCCTCTAGGCACTTCCACAGTTCATTACAAGGCCAAGCTGAAGCACAATTAATGGTAAATGATAAAAAGACTGTAATTTTATAGCACTTTTCTAGTCTTAGCAACCACTCAGTGGGTTTTGGTTCGCGCCCACTTCCATTTCTTCAGGGAAATATTTGTGCTAGAGCCTGACTGATACTGGAATTTTGGGGCCACAATGACACAATTTTTTGCAACAATCAATGATTACGACACAGATTTGTAATGGAGGAAGGGTATTTTTTTTATTTGAAATTCTAAATGACTGCAAGCATCTTTTCTGCATTATGGTTTGCAAAAAAGTTTTTATATCAGCGCATAGAGGACAACATTTACACTGATGTTGATAT
>CAEMYA010000238.1:3459922-3476634 GCA_903131615.1 Diplodus sargus | reverse complement strand
GGGCTCTAATTCGCACCACAGGGATAATGACATTTTAGATAAATATGTGCTTCCAACTGTGTGGCCCTTTCCTCATTTAAATAAAAATGTCCTCAAGCACAAAGTGACGTCTAACTGATTCGGTCTATCTGCCTTCCTCCAAAATTTTGAGAAAAGCATTCCCTGAGATGTAGGTGCTGTTAATGCTATTGGCATTGTGATTAAAGGGGCTTTGTGGCAATCTCTGTTGTGCCGGAAGCTTGTTATTAGTTTATGTTAGCGGACTCCATTTCTAATTTGGTTACTATTGGCACTTGAGAACGTGCAAAATCCAGCCTGAGTACTTAACAAAGAAATCCACAGTCCAGCAGCGTTAAAAACAAGTTCAACAAATTGTCCACACCACAGGCTTGCATAGGCAACTAATAGAGACGGGTAGGTCTCATTTTTCATGTCACGTTACAATACACATATGACCAAGAAAAAAGTGATAAATGTATGTAAATTGCTGCAAATTGTGAAAAAGAGCCCCTTTAATTGTTCAATAATCAGTGCTCCAATGTTTGTGTGTCCACATACTTTAGGCCATGTACAACAGTGTATCTGACATTCAGGACCAAGGTCAGCTCTATTGTACAAATGTTTTCTCCTCTAACAGGCTCTGTAATCGTGCACTGTAGATTGTATAACAGTTAAATGTACAAGCAGTTTCATGAGGATGCACTTGCTCTGATTCGCTAGTGTGGCCAACAGAGCTTATAATAAAACCTGAGTTCTTTACATATTAATGCAAATTAGTAGAGAGAAGCACTTCACCAATCCAGTTAATCATATCTAATCTACTGTCAGTGCTCATTACAAGTACTCATACAACAAAGATACCACTGCATCCGCCTGAGATTATCGAATTTGTGAGCTGCAGGGCATCAAGCTGCACACACACACCACTATCATGATTATCTCCTAACATTTATGGTTACTCTTATAATTGTGTTATAATCTCACAATGTGTGTTAGTGTAGTTGCTGGTTGGAGACATGTGTGAGTGTGTTTACAGACATGAACAAAATTAGCCAGCTTTCACTGCGCCTTCTTATATCCCATAAGATCCTACAGAACAGAAATCAAAAGCACTGTTCTAATGAATGCAAATCTCTATGTTTCTCCACGGCACTCTTGTGTCTCTCTGTAAGGTTTTGAAAAGTCTATTTATGGATCAGAGAACTGGGGACCCATCACACTCTGAACTACTGACAGCAATTAGCTCATCACAGTGCACGTAGCGTAGTGTAACAGACTGTAGTTTGAGGAAGAAGATGAAGCAAAGAATAAAAAGAAAGTCTGAGGGCAGTGAGAGTGAGGTAAAAAAAAAAAATTGGTAAAACAGATGGAAGAAATGGGAGAAGGAGCACAGTGAGAGAAAAGACAGACTGAAAATACACACCACCAGCATCAACTCCCGTCGTCTTTGAAAGCCCAACAATGCACCAGGGCCTTTCTCTATCACACCTCTGACAGGCAAACGGTACAGTGGAGAGACAGAGCAGACGTCTCAGCCTTGTTCTTTGGCTGTTTAAAAATGAGCACAGCGCAGACGTGTTTGGTGAAGGCTTCTATAAATAGGCTGTTGTGAGGAATGCATGGATATATTAATGATTAAGTAGTGGGAGGGGTTCACACAATATGCCAGTGAAAAGCGAAAAGTCTTCCTGCTGCCACTACAGTACAATTGCAGATGCAGGAATGTCTAAGCTTCAAGAAAGAGGATTAAACTTCCTTAAACTGAACTCGCTGTACTCAATGTAATGACATAGTCTTCAGCTCACGTTATGCATGCGTGTGCACAGCTGTAAAAAATTTAAAAATTAAAAAAGCGAGGAAAATACACAAAAAAACCTGCAATACTGCCACAAAAAATACCTTGTCATTACACCAATTTGCCTTTTTTTTACATTTAACCAAACAACGCTGACATAACACTTGCCCTAGTGTGCGATTTTAGATAGCATGCTGGTGTTTCCAGAGGCAAAAGAGGCGTGACATCTAACACTACAGCATCTCGTGTTACTTATGCTGGACGGCGATATTGCTTTATAAACAATAACAATGATGTTACATTGCTTACATTCTGTAAACACTGTACAACTGGAGGCAAACATAGATGGATATAAAGGCGACATGTCCTTGCGTTCAGAATTGTACGAGAACAGAATTAGTTGCTTTTCCCTGAATTTCATTTAACTGCTGCTAGCTGCTTTTTAAAACTCCCATTAGTGGTTTGCGCACATAAAATGTCTTCAAAATGTCCTTATGGCTCTACCTTTTTATCAGTTACCACCTCTGCAGCTGGCTTGATTGACTGACTGATTGAAATCTTTATTTCAAACATGGCCACTTTTGTGGTTTAAAGTTGGAACAACAATTCTTTATTTTTTATTGCATAACGGTGAGCAACTCACCTTGCCAGTGTCTGCCAACTTTTGCCCACTGCAGTGTTTTTCCCAGGACATCTCTAGCTGCTGATGATATGCAAAGCAAGAGTGAACACACTGGAAATTTTCTTGCAGTGACCTGGACGTTGAATTAAAGATGACCTCATTAGGCACTGCTCCAGTTGGACCTTGTTGCATAAAAGTGCACTTACTGAAACGACCTTTTTTGGAGAGTTGTAATGCCTCACTGCACAAGCTGCATCGCTGGTCTTATAGGGCAAATTGAAAACTTCCCATGACAGAGCTAAACTAATTTAGACTACAGTTTTTTTATCTCCAAAAAATATGTATCCATCTGTATTACAGGGGATTTTATGAAGCAACTTGAGGAATTCACAATATCCAAAAAGCACTTATGAGATGAGAAGGTATTATCGTATTCAGGTCTAATGACATGATCTTTGTCCGACAGTTTCAAACTGCTTGGGAGGTTCATCAAAAGCTTTACACTATGTTACTCACCAAATTACACAACTTTAAAACTCGACAGATAGAGATTGGAGGAAAGGCCGAAATAAAGTTTTTATTTTCAGGACTTTCCAGAAAAAAGGGATGGGAAGGGAAAGGGAAAGGGAACCTGAAGTGAACCAGAGGTGTCTCTGTCGCCAATTACACTGTATGTAAATATCTCAGGTGAAAGAAAAACCTGTGAATCAAGATAAATCACTCTCATATCTCCCGTCATTGTCACATTCACAGCTCCGTGTGGCTCTTGAATTTCTGGCTGTTGTTTGAGGAGCTGTTTCTTTGTGATCCATGAGCCTCTTCTTGCTCGCAAAGACTTTGGCAGATCACAAGCTGTCTGCCTGAGTGTGCAGAAAAAGGAGCTTGCATTTCCAAATCCAGCCATTTAAAAGGCTTATCTGCACAAGGAGCTTTTGCGGTTAGCATTACGTGACTCTTCAACTGCCCTTTTACTTTCACACAATGGTGAAAGAACAACACTCACTGGGGTGCTCATAAAAACTTTGCTACCCTTTATTACCCACAAAGGTTAATTTATCCAACATTCAACACACACATCGGGATTAAATTGGGATCTTCCAGATTTAAAACCTGCTGAGTACTTACTCAAAGATATGTCTTAAATTTATCACATAATGTTGGCAGAACCGGTTTTTAATTATGTTCAGAAATCTTTATTTTAGATAAAACGTGGAATAAATGGAAGTGGAGGAAATTCTTCTATGCAGGGGAAGACTTATTCAATTGATTTTGCTTTGTACTTATATCATGTTTTCTCGGTGTGAGTCGGACATTCAGAACTATGAAGATCAGAACTATGTATTATAAAACTTCATTTTCTCTTTATTCCATTACATCACCAACTTTGCCTCTCAGAGACAGAATAACCTCGGTAGTTAACTTAAAGCAGCAGACTAAGGTCAGGACTAAACAAAGGACTAAATTAAGTCCATATTTATTCCCAACTGACTCCGCTCTAACCCTGACACTGCACATGGTACTCTGCTGGATCAGCAGGATTTCAGAACTCAATCAAGGACAGTAACTCGATGACTTCATCGTTAATCACAACAGTGCTCGGTCAACATGGTATACATGAGCACAACGGGGACACTGTGAAGTATGAAAAAGTTTGGTAGAACAGTGGTGATGTCCTGTTCTTTGTGTGTTTTCTATCCATATGAATATCATCTCCTCCTGTTACTCTCACTGTGTCTTTGTGTATCTGTTTTCTGTTTGTATCACAGTTCAGAAGGACAAGTCGATCATTCTGGCAGGAAACACAAACATATAATGGTCTGTCTGTTAGAAGTTAGGCTGGTAATTTATGTATCCACCTGCTCAAAGCGATATGAAAGAAACAAACACAAGGAGGCAGAATACGCTTTGTTCAGAAATGTCATCCACGCAGAATAATCAAATGAACGGTACAAACGCATGCTGGTACACATCAGAAAAGCTCTGCTGGTGCATTTTCTAATTAAAGAGGTTCAGTTGCCTCGTGAGACGGGAATTCAGGGGTGAACGTTAAAGAGAAGATTAAATGTCACCACTGCCAAAACTAATTAAATAATATAATATCTTTTTTCAATTTATGACTACACATTTGCGTTTAATGATTTGTTTTATGGAGTGTAAAACTAACAAATTGGAATTTGACTATTTTCATGTATGCCTTTCTATGAAAGGTAATTTTAAGAATAAAAACTGAAGATGAAAGAGGAGTGAAATATAGAGGTATTCAAAAAACAATGTCTGCTTGTTTGTTCAGTTTCATTTGACTTGTCTTTTCTTCTTCGCAGCTCCTGTTGTTTTTCCTCATACTTTCTCTCATATTCTCTCGTTCCTGACAGGAACTGTGCCTGGCTAACCTGTTCTTAAATAACCCTTACTCTCTCAGGCACTAAAGAAAACTATCACCAGCCAGCTACTCAGAGCTGTGGAGAAACAAGACAATGTAGGAAAGGAAAGAGGACGGGAAGAGAAGAGACAGAAAGTGGGAAAGATGAGGAGAGGTGAAGTGCAGGTGGAGACAGACGAGGTTTTGGGTTTCACATCAAACGCCAGCAGTCAGTAGAAAAGAGAGGGGAAATACATACTCTAAGAGGGGAGCAAGAAATTAATTAGATGAAGAGGGGAGAGAGAGGGCTGATAAGGAAGTCAGAGAACTTTGTGAAAGTGAGCGTGAAGGGCAAAGTGGGGGAGAAGCTTTTCCCATCATTTTACCTCATAAAAATGTCTTTGTGTTGGCTGAGAAAGCGATGGGCCGTGTGTAGGCCCTGCGGACCGGGTACAGCACCACCTTGCATTATCAGCATTTACACCCACTGTCTTTTGGGAATATTAAACTTTATGTAGTGGCTGATTCTCTGCACAGCTCGCATTTCCTCCTCTAATAAACTATGTCGAGTGTAAAGGAATAGTTCAACATTTTGGGAAATAGGCCCATTCAATTTGTTGTCAAGAAGTTACTGAGGAGATCTACACCAGTCTCATGCCAGTAAGGCAAATGCTTCGACAAACTTTCATGCTGCCTAGCGAATCTGTAGGGGACAAGATTTTTATCCTCAGTACCGGTTGCCACAAGCCAAACTTGGCAAGAAAACCACCTTGGTACTGAATTCTCAGTCTGACCCGAGTTCACTGGGACCTGCTAGTCTTGCCACATTCAGCACTACTGGCAACTGTGAACATCAGTTAAATTTAAAAAAAATAATTCTCTCCCTGGCTCCCTGCTTTTACCGGAAACATGTAACTATGCTGAAGTACTCCACTAAGTGTTTCATGGGAACTGCGGTAACATCTGTCTATAGGGATTAGCCTAAACGACCTACACATGGAAGAGGAAATCTTGGCATGGAGTCTAAATCAGCGTCAGACAATATGATGTTACCTGTTCACCTGCATGCAACCAAAGCTCACTCATACATGATTGATAAGTATGAAGCTACAGCCAGCAGCTGGTTAGCTCAGCTTAGCATAAAGACTGGAAACAGCTGGAAACAGCTTGGTCCAAAGACAACAACATACACCTGCTACAGTGCGCCATCCCTACGTCTTAATAATTGACGGTGTAAAAACAACAATTTGCTGTTTAATGTGGTTATGCGATAACATTTTTGCAACAAACGTTGTAGTTTAAACAGATTTTTTTCAGATTATTAAACAAATGAGATACTGCGTGATGATAAGTCAGCTTTAGAGATCCACATAAGCATACTGCGTTACTATACGGACATGAGAGCGATTTAGATCGTCTAATCTAACTCCAAGCTTTTCTTGTCATCCACTTGAATGTACTTCACTTTAAATGCACAACACTTGAATGGCATGTGCTCCAAGTGATTAGAGAGGAATAATAATATTTTCGGAGCAATCACCTTGCCCGTAGGTGGAGGAGGTGGAATAACTATCCATTGTCTGTCACAGCCACATTAGCAGCACTCTAGAAAGCTGGTATGGCCATTTAGCACTGTAATAAATACTCTGAGAGCCGAGGGACGGTTGAGACGGAGAGGGAACGGAGAGCGAGAGATGAAAGAGACAGAGCTGGATGAGGGGATGAGAAAAGATCGCAGAGAGACAGGAGGAAAGAGAAACTGAGAAAAGGCATGGAAGCAAAAGGGAAGGCAAAAGGTGGAAATTGTTATGGAAGGAACAGGGGAGGGAGACAAGTACGAAGATTGAGAGTGACAGAAAGTAACATGTGAAGCTCGAGAGAAACCCTCGTGCAGAAAACTCTAAAACAGATCCCAGTTGTAACACACATTTAATCTTTCACTCCTCTTTCCTCTCCATTCTTCTTCCGCGGGATGTGGAGCAGTCCTGGCTGCCAGCAGGAGCTTGGCAAACACAGAGCTCCACGGCTGACGCAGCTCGGAGGATTGTTTCCTCCCAGTTCTGTTTTGTCTGGACGGCCGTTTGTGTGAATTATGACCAAGCCCCTAGCAAGACACAGCAAACATCTGCTAGCTGATTGGCTCATAAATTCACGCAGCACCTCAACGCCCACCATCCATTGTGTTGTCTGTAGTCAAATAGAAACAACAAGAGGCTCGTCCTGCCAGGCTTGTTCCAGCTCCCCGTGGCGAGGACCGACAAAAATCAGCCTTAATGTAATTTGCTGCTCTCATTGCTGCTGCAATTAAGGCTGCTCTTGAAGCTCATTTGAAAATGTTAAAAGATAAATGTGATGCAGGAGATTTAGGTCAAGTCAGTAACAGAGAATTTACTGAGAACAGTGTCACTTTGAAGTTCAGCTCCACTTTAGTCAAGAAAGATCCATCAGCATAAAGAAGATGGTCTATTTTTAGAAAAATACAAGATTGGACTGAGGTTGTTATACACCTCTGGACTGCCAACAAGGAGGGGACTGCTTTTTTGTCATGCTTCTCCTGCTAATGTTGAGGCTATGGCTGCAATGAACAACTGTTTTAATTTTCACAATTAATCAATAAATCTCATACTCAAATGTCATATTGTGGAAAAGGCTCGCCACAACTTCCCAAATCACTAAGTGACATCTTCAAATTTCTATTTTTTTGTCCAACCAAGAATACAGAACCCAAAGACTCTTCATTTATGATAGTAAAGAGAAAGAAAAACAGCAAATCCTCACATTCATACAGCTGGAACCAGCCGATGTTTGACATTCTTGCTCAAAGAAACAATTTTTGGATTATCAAAATAGAAGGCAACTACATTTCTTTAGATCGACTATACAGTGAAGTGCCTAATCGTTGCATCTCTACATGAGGCACCTTTTTAAAGAGGGTCAAATCATCTCTCATGAAAGGCCAAGATGGCGGCAAAATATGGATGGACTGAGATACTCATCATGCCTCCGCAAATTGATTAGTAATTAAAGTTATTAAATAATAAGTATAAGGTATAAAGTAGCAGGAAATGGTAATACTCAATTAAGTACCTTAAAAGTACAGTACTTGAGGAAACTGTAGTTAGTTACATTCCATTACTGGTTGTTCTAATTTCTGACACAAAGATTATATTTTCACTGTAAATGTGTATCAGTGTCCTTGATTACTAAGTCTCATTATCGGTATCGGCCCTGTAGACCATATCAGTCGACCCCTACAGCATAAACAAAACTAGAAAGGCACTCAGCAGAGCTCATCCCTCCGCCAAGGCCCAACAGTCCCCTTTAATTCAATCAAGCCTAATCCTTCATCAAACTCGATAGCCCTATATCACTTTAAACCACCCGTAATTGCTTAACCATAATTTAAGATCACCAGATCAGCATCAAACTGTACTCACTCACAGATACCAGCCACCAGCTGCAGTCAAATTCATCTTTAACTGTGTTTATTGTGTGTTTTGTCTCTTTTCTGCCAAACAAATTACACCAATAACTGGAGTGTAGAGAGGTGGAGAGAATGACAACTGTAAAAAAAAAAAGTAAAAAAAAAGAAGCATATCAATACAGCAATTAAACTCACTGACTAGTGAAAAGACAACTCACAGATTAACTCATAAACAAAAGATGCAAAATAGCTAAAATCTTTACACAATATTATTATATGTGCGTTATTAACCTAATATCAATGTTATATTATTACACGGCTACAAGTGGAGTATGAACAGTGATAATTACAACGGAGCCATTTACCACCGAGACTTTACAAAAGTAATGAATTCTAACAATTTCAGATTAATCAAATTGAAATCCTTTTGCAGATTATTCCAAGTGGTTGGAGCACATGGCATGGACGTCTGGTGATCTGAGATAATGACTGCAAGATGCACTATTGATGCAAGATGGTTTACAGTAGCCCTCTGTTGATAGTGTGTTTACTTGAATTACCCCTGCAGCAAAAACTGGGAACAAAAATTGTATAATGCATAGAGAAATGGAGAATTGTGAAGTTTGAAAAGGGACCAGCAGCTCAATTGTTTGAGCAGTGCAGGTTAATCGTCCATGGACAGGGTGGTCCCACTGGGTCTTCCAAGAGAAATGATGCAAGGGCCCCCCAAAGGTGCAGGCTCATAACTCCTCAGCTTGAAAGCTGTACCTCCCACAATCACTGCATGGCTAAAATATATTATGATGTCTGAAACCCTGCAAAAACACACTCTCATGGCATCTTTCTTCACCTGTGCTCTGTGCTCTCACTACACGTGCAAAGAAAGCAGACACAGGCGCACCTCCATGTAATCTCTGCCCTCTGACTTTAAGATCAGGGTAGTTACACGAATTAAAGCAGCTTACTGTTATGCAAGAACTGCAGCCTCCAGCGAATTAGCCGACTAGTTAGCTAAGACAGACCACTTATTCAAAATTCCCTTTAAAAACTAAGTGATATATAGGCAGAGCAGGTGGTGACACGAGTCCAAAGCAGGAATAAAGGTGGCTTAAATCCTTCAAAGCTCTCCAACTTCAGACAACCACTCGTCATTTTTGTTTTAAATGTTTTAAAAATCGCAATTCTATCACAGGTGAGCCGTTACCTTTGATTCGGGCTGACTGGGCACGGTGGCTTGTGGCCGGTGGAGGTCTCGGTTTTGCGGCTCGTTCTCCTTCTCGCTGATTTCCGTCATCTCGGCTCAGAAAATGCTCCTTCGACAGCAACACTGAAACAAACTGATAAGTCCACGGCGGCAGGGGGGATGGAGGGGAGGGGGACAGCTACGCACGGAGAGGTTTAAACATCGCTACGGTGTCTTTATCCCGGAGAGGTAGAGCTAGTTTCTAACTGTCAAGTCATCTTTCAACGCCAGCCTCCATCTGGGAATTTGCCGTTTTAAAAAAAAGCGGAATTCGGTATTCCGCCGGGAAAGCTGCTCCTTGTCTTCAGTTTTAAGTCTCTAAATCGGAGCAGAAGAGATGGAAATTGTTATACTCGGTGGAGGGAATGAAATATCCTGTAACGGCTGGCTGGCTGGCTGGCTGCCCCCCGGTGGGTTCGTCCACTTGTCTCCGCTCCTCTCTCTCTCTCATCCACCGGCCACTTTCCCTCCCATCGCGCGCACATACACACACGCGCTCTTACAACAACTTTGATTTCGCCGTGACAAAGTGCTCGGCTCGCTCTGATTGGACCGGGCGTCCGAAAATACGCCAGAGGGAGCGGTGGAGCGCGACGTGATTGGCTGAGAGATGGTGACGCCTGGAGAAGTGGGCGGTACAAGATCGAATTGTACATAATTTAACTTTTGTGGTACAGCTTTGTAAACACCATTGTTTACGTGGTTAATCTCAAGTATTTTATAATGGGTCTGTCAAAATGTGATACTTACTATACAATTATTTGTTGTTAAGTTCCAAGTTATGATTGTACTACTTTGTAGATAGTTAATAAATACTGTGAAGTTCATCTGTGAAACATTTTTTGGATTGCCATTATAAAGTTGTAAGTGATAACCATAAACCTTTAACAGTGGAATAACTATTAATTTAGGTTTAGTTTGCTTTAAAGTTACCATTCACTAATTTTGTTTATCAAAAAGAGCTACCAAATGACATGAAATTGACTTGAGTGTTTTCAGAACTTATGTACTTAAAACTACTTCAATTCTAGGAAACTATTTATTTATTTATTTTTTAGGGCTCTTGTTGTGGCCACTTGTCCTTAATCAAACTCAAACTTGAAATCAAAAGGCCACTGATGCGATGATTGTTTTCCTTTGTTTTGTCTTTCTGTTAACCCTGGCAAGCAAGCAAAATATAGAAGAAGGAAACCACGGCTTCTGCTGCCTGCGCTTAGTTTAGTAAAGAAAAGAAAAAAACATCGACCCAAGGACGGATATTTCATTTCACTGGTTGTGACAAGGAGAAAAAAGACAATAACTGCATTCCAAAAACAGAAAAACTTTTGCAATTCTGGAAGCGGGCACCACAGCTGCTGCCAAAAGTACTGCTGTATTAAATGTATATAGAAGAAGCACTGATGATGACCACTATTAAACTATGGTGGTTAATTGGAAGGTAAATAACTTAAGTGTTGTACCAGCATGTCGATGTATGAGATTCAAGGGGCCGAACAACATGTAGCCTGGTTATCACTGTAAATGTGTTTTGTTCTATTGAGTGGTAGAAGTACATAAAAATGTCAGACGCATCTTTTGCTTTGATCGTTTGCTTTAATAGAGGTCAGCCCTGACTACCTGTACTCTCAAAGAGACTGCTCCACAGACACTCATACTGAGCACAGACCCAATCTTTTAACATTTAAAACCACAATGTTTTGGATCTACAATTAGCACACGTTTTAAAGAATATTATTCTATTAAAATTTCATATGTACAAGGATATAGACTATTGTTCGGGACAGGACCACTCCGTTTTTTTCCCAGGAAAGAGGAGTGCTGACCTCCCTGTACCTGTGTAAACCTTCTGCCTGATCGTTACAAAACAAACAAGGAGCAAAAGAAAATCGAAATCTAGTTTGAACGGAGCAAACATCTACCTAAGTACCCAACACAAAACAGCCCCTATTGCACTTACTGGTGCTTGAATTGATATAAAAGCACACTGTGGGGCATTGCAAGCTAACAATAGCGGAGGTTGTAACACAATCATTGGGAGCCACAGGCCACCAGACAGACACAGCAGTCCATAGAGAGCACCAGCAGCCAAGCATGGGTGGCTGATTCAGCACCAAGGACAGCTCCTCTCTGACTGCCTCTGCATGAGTGTGTGTGTGTGTCAGTAATTACCAGCCTCCCTGGCATGCAAAACTGCACAGCCACACGCTCACCCAATTATGTTTATGTGTTATTCTGGACACTGAGAGAATTTCTCTCATGGAGCCAGCTCATTTTTTTTGTTGTTGCATTAACAGCCCGTGTACAGTATGCAGCGTACTCCGCCACTGTGAGCTAAGTATAGAAACGGCTCGGAACAAAGGAATGACACCGACTACTAATAATTTCTGTCTCTCGCCCAAGCAGATATGTGGAGTTAACAGGACTATTGTGGCATTATAATTAACAAGCCAGTTGCTGGATAAGTGAGGCACCATTAAAACCCTGCCTTTGGCGCTGGATTTCATTAATATTTAGAGGATATTCTTAAAGAAACAAGTTCGTCATTCAGCATCGGAGAAAACAAGACCTATCTATCTATCCATCTATTCATCCATCTTTCCATCCATCCATCTACATTAAAAACTAATGTAAAATGCAAGTTCCTCCTCCTTTTATTTCTGTGGAGTGATTCTCTCAGAGGCACAGCAGGTCTGTACACCATGTCCCAGTTATTTTAGCGGCGGTTGTCTGCAACAATCATGTTCAGCCTTCAGCAGCCTGACAGTGCACCGATAAGCCCCTGCCATCCTCCGTCACTGATACAATGTTGTGTTGCGGTACAGCAGGTAATTATGCAAATGGTGGCCCATACTTTTTTTTTTTTATCATAAATGCATGAAGCGGCTGATAAGGATTTCACAAGGGCTTCTCGCTGTAATCACGCAAGTATCAGCCTCAACTCAACTGTAAATTAAGAGTGTGACCTTACTGCATATAGTGTAGTCCTGCGTATGGTTTTAAGCTATCACAGCTCTCACTTTACATATAGCACACGGTACGCATGCAGTTTTATGCCTTCTCAGTTCTAACTTACCATACAGACTCTGTACAGCTGGTTTTATGCTATCACAGCCCTCACTTTACATAGATTATACAGTATACATCTCATTTTAAGCTATCACAGCTTTCACTCTACATACATTTTCTTTTAAAATGCTGCATCTGTGTCCGCATGCCACACATGTGCTTTCTGTTCATCTCGCACTCCACATTCCGTCAGCCAGACAGATAGCACACAAAGTTTTGATGTTTTTTTATTGGATCTCAGCGCCCGCTTGGACAGTCGTGTATTATGCATGCAAGTTTCATAACTGCCGTCCGTTGAAAAACATCAAAAAAAACGGCATCAATCTTTCACAGCAAAACACACAGAATACAAATGAAAGAAGACACACACAAAAAAAAACACGGTCGTATCTTTTGCTGTCCTGTCATGTCGGAGCTCGTGCTGGTATCCATTTTGCAGCATCATCTTTTATTAACTGCTCGGGGGAACTGTTTTTCGCTCTACTTACAATACACTACCCTCCATCCACTCGCTCCCTATCTGTCCGTCTCTTTTACACACGGGCCTAAAAATACACACGCACACTAAAACCTGTATAACGTGGACTCTGGAAATTTGGCATCGCATGTATCGTTCCTTGATTCAAAAAAGAAACAAACGCAGTCAACAACACACAACGTGTGCAGAGGATGCTTTCGCAAAACAGCACAACAGCGAGAACAGACAACATGTGTCGATCCATTTGACTTGCAACTCCAGGTGTCTGACTGCATTTCCACATCTGCTACCTTGCACCACTCGCTGCACACCGTTTACGCTATGGAGACATGCCATTGTGCAAGTGTGTGTGTGTGTGTGTGTGTGTGTATGCTGCATGTGTGGAAAGAGGAGCTGCAAGGAGCAAGCGAGCGGGATTAGCGTCCCGTCTCTGGGAGGCACACGCCCTGATATGACTCCATTTAATCTCCCCATCCGCTCAAATTAGCATAACCCTAGTCTTTCTGCGCTTACTATCTATCTCCTCCTCTCCTCTCTTATTTTAAAACCCGTCGCTCTACACCCTGCCCGCGTGTTTGCTCGTTATCGCTCGCCATCTATGCCAACTTTGTTTCTCATCCACTTCCAGTGGAAAGGGAGCCATCTCTCAGCAGGCAGTCTAGTGAGACAGCTGACGTCAGCTTGCTACTCAACGCTGGGTGGCCAGAGATTTTGGGGGGTTTTTGCTGCGGGGAGGCTTTGGTTCGGCTCTGCTTGCTTTCGTGGTTTATCTGGAGTTTGACAGGTTCCCATGTGGTGCTGCTTGGCCATAACTCAGCACAGATCCTCCTCAAGAATAAAAAAAACAAGACAGTGTGACTGTCATTGATGTGTGTTGTTTTGTAAAATCTATTCTCAACCGTCAGTGTTAGATGGCGAGCACAGATACTAACATCCAAAACAAACTATGACATTCATTGAGTTACTTTTTTGTGCTGTTCTCATGCTGCAGCACAATCCAAATGATTCCGTCTACTTGATTATATGCATTAACACTCCACTGAAAGGGGCAATCTGGCTATAATTAGGACATTACACTGTGGAGTGACCTTGCTAATACAAATGTTATCTCTCTATCATCTCAATAGAAAAGTGCAGGAAAGTAAATTAAGTATGTAAACCTCTAACCCAGAGCTCTGAGATCTTCTCTGCATGGTGCCAACAGATTTTATTAAACAAAGTTCTACCAGAGGATTCATCTGGGTTACATTAAGCTGTAAAAATGCATTAGTCAGCTGCTGACCTCCTCAAGCTCAACACGTTATTGCTCTCAGAGGGAAATATATCTTCAGAGTCAAAAAGAAAGTTATGCATAAATGCAATGAAGTGGTAAATTTGAAGGTACACTGTGAAAAAAAATCTTTAATAGTGCATAAGTAATGGTCACTCATAATGTGCTTATTTCCATCTGCTGAGACAGAAAAAAATACAGTAATGTCGGATCATAGATCAAGCTGTTCCAACGCTTTATTACCAGCCATCAAGGACGAATGGATAGATTATATTTTTTCCATTAGAGAACAGGAAACGGAACGCTGGCTATCTGAATCGATTGTGTTAATTAAATCAATCAGGTCGTCATTATGCTCACTTCAATCGCTTTACCACAATCTTGGCTCTCAGATACTTCCTCAAGCCTTAATGAACATGATAATCTAATATGAATGCAATACAAAACAATCAATTAAACATAAAAAATAAATCCATGCACACAACTAACCAAATTGAATAAGATTGTAAGGGTGAAAAGTACTGATTTGAGCTTACATTGGTCAGCCAAAAGGACTGACTGACCTAAAGAGAGGAGTGGCCAAATTGAATAAGATTGTAAGGGTGAAAAGTACTGATTTGAGCTTACATTGGTCAGCCAAAAGGACTGACTGACCTAAAGAGAGGAGTGGCATGTAGTAGTAGGACTAAGGCAGACCTACTGTATATCTGAGAAAAGTTGTATTAAGTCGTTTGTGGCTCAGGAAGGAGGTGTGAGAAATTGGGTAAACTGCCTTGATCAATCGAGTTGATCTGGGCTGAAATCTACACAATTGAAAAGGTTAAGAACATCCAGGGGTTTAGGGTTAGAAAGAAGTGCAGTAACTAGACATCTGTAGCCAGCTCCATATCTTTGTTTGAGGCTGCCTGCTTGAGGTCACTGTCACCACAATGTTGGAGAAGCACATGTACAAGCGCATCCTCCAGCTTGGACGGCCATGTACAGCAACACAGCTCGGACAACTACATGCAGAACTGCAGTAAAACCAAAAAATGTGTTCAGATAGTTTATGATTATGACGCCATTTTCATTGATTATTTTGGATGGCGGTCAGATTGCCTGTCGCAGCGTAGCATATTTCATGATATTCATATTGATGTTACTGTGAACTGTCAAAATACTTGGACAGAATTTTCTTTACTGCTTTGAACTGAATTCACAGTTTTGATGCAGTTCTGTGTGGTGCTTGTCCGAGTGTTGCTGCCGTATATAATTGTCCAAGATGGCAGATGCGTGCAAGCTACATTAGCTGCTACTAGCATCCGAACACACCCGAATCGCTGACTGTACTGTTGGTGGTTGGGATGCATTGTGGGTAATGGAGGCACCAGATTTTTTGACAAGGAAAAATAATCCCTGCAATTAAAAAAAACAACATTCCATATCACAAACGTTTTACTTTTAGCACTTACTGCACCTCCTTGTCAAAGCAGGCTGTGTGTTGCACACAGTCTGAATACAACTGGGACAACATACTTTGTCATAACATTGTACGTTGAACTTTTGCCATCTTGCTCATGCATCCACTGAAGTCTGTAGCAGACAATTTTACATTACAAAGCAAAGTCTGCAATTTGGAATGCAGCCAATGAGTTGTCATTTGTTTGTGCTCTCATGGCGGCTCAGCTGATGTGATGCATCCTCCGCTGCACAGTGCATTGTGGGTCAGAGTAGCCTGAAAGGTATGCTGGCTCACAAACCTTGCAAATGGATGCGGTGGGACGTTAAGACATGCTCAATATTTTTCTGGCATGCTTTTAAATTGCACCATCTTCAATCTAACAATGTTATAGGAGTAACAACAATCAGCCACTACATTCCAGCAGATTCCTCTCACTCTTGGCCCCATGTGCCAGACTCCCCCAGCACCCACACTTTACTTGTGTCACTAAAGCCTGAAACACGCTACATGATTCAGATTGTGATTATAAGCCTGATTTGGCCACAACAACTGATTTCCAAGGTCATGGAGAGTGTGTACAATCGGGCAGGTCACTGAGGACAGTCGCCACATGCTATCTTCTCATATGCAGCAGCGTTTAGGATGCAAATCTAACACCTCCCAGATGAGCCTTGGAGCAGGCAGAGCCATCATGGCCGGCAGTAGATGTGCCCAGGAAAGAAAAAAAAAAAGCAGTCATGCTGGTATAATGTTCCTCTTTTTGCCTTTGCAAAACGTTAAAAGATGGAAATAACCATGTTGGATGTTGTGGCTCAGTAGGTTTCAAGGGCAACATGAATTTAAAGATTAGAACAGGAGAAAAATGACTTATCCTTGTTGTCTCATGATGGCGAAAAAAGCTTCAGCCTTGCCTGAAGCTGTTAGCCCACAAGGTGAAAAAGTGTTATTTTAAAGATCCTTTTCTATTCAAATGAGAAAGCTTAATTTAAACTCTTTGATGTAATGAACATCCAC
>CAEMYA010000238.1:3447821-3458643 GCA_903131615.1 Diplodus sargus | reverse complement strand
CTGAGACAAAGCTTAACAATGCTGAGAGTCTATATCTGTTCTAGTGGCTCTGTGAGGCTGCACTATTGGCAAAGAGGTGCTTTTAGCTACAAGCTAAAATACTCACAATGACAAGGGTAACATGCTATAAAACCGCTGACATGTTTACATTGTTGTATGTGTCAAACATATAATCAAAGATATTCACACAATCATGTTAACATCAAATGTTTATGACCTGAATTTCTTCTCAAATACAAGAATAAGGAGACATTGGGATAATTTGTGCAGACAAAGAATATATTTCTGAGGAGGCGTCCGAACATCTGCGACCGTGTCTGTGGCAACCGGCTAAAACGTGATCTTTCCCTAACCCTAACCTGGTGGTTTTTATGTTTGAACCTGACCAGAGCATAAAGCATGGCGTTGTTGCACCAAAAAAAAGAAAAGAAAAGAAAACCTGTAAACTGTGCCTTGAGTTTAGTCTTATTTACAACAATGCACTCCTGAGACAAAGCTTAACAATGCTGAGAGTCTATGAAGAGACTGTGAAGAATAACATTTTGAGTTTGCATTTCAACTTCAAAACTACACAATGCCCCTTTAATGTCATGGACAGGTGGACAGAAACTGCAGATACAGTTTCCATTTTTGTTGCTTTTCTCACTCAGAGGGAAATATAGATTTTAACACATTGCAGTTTTTGACACAAATGAGACAGAAAGCTGAATTCACACTTCGAGCCTAAGTTGAAATAATTTGCTCCTCAAACATGAGAGCTATTTTTAGCTCCAGAGGCAGATCTACCGAGCCAAGTGGTGTCTGTTACAGAGTATCAGTGTGTGTGTGTGTGTGTGTGTGTGTGTGTGTGTGTGTGTGTTCATATTCCTGTTTTATTTAATTAATTTTGGTATGCAAAGCTAAGAAATACGACTAATTCATGCCAAATGAATGTGATAGCCAGTTTGAAATACAATCGTTTTGGCAAAATGTTTGGTTTGGTCCTCACTGCTTTAAGGGCTAAACCTAAGGACCTGATTAGGTCAAGCTAATGGAACGAATGCATTTACAAGAGAAAAGTCATACATACTGACCAAGGTCATATCTAATTGATCACTGAGCACGTACACAGTTATAACCACCCTGTCCCTCATTTTGTGCAAATGTGATAAGATTTCTGAACTATGAAAACAAATCAGGGTCTTTGAGTTGATGTGTACATCTGTGGATCTACGTTACAAACAACAGTTTCATACTGTAGAGTCATACTGTAAAACCACCGACTTCATGCCTGACTGATCTTATTTTCACATTAGCATCTTATTTGACACATTGAATCACATACAGTGAGCATATGCAATGCAGCTAGATCGAGTATTTATGGTAATTCTCACGTTGTTGTGAAATGAATGTAAATCACCGGCTGCCTGGGAGGGTCAGGAACGTAAACGGCTCAGAGAAACATCACATTTGAACATAGAAACGCACCGCAAAAGGCAGTCAGGTTATAAAAGGCAGGAGCAGGAGGAGGTAGAGGCAAAAGGTAGCACGGGTCAAACCCAAGAAGGCAGTCAAAATCTGTGAAGAATGGGGGAAAACGTAGGGCAAATGCGAAGAAGACAGTACAGTAAAGAATGAGTGGAAATGAGCTGGTATGGTACGGTCGGGTGAAGGAAATGGCAGTAAGAGGGTATGTTCTGTTTTTGACAGTCAGAAGGACTTTGATGTCAAATAGATTTTGGAAGGATTCATCTTTGTTCTCTTCTGACTTTATTTAAAGCTGAATAACATATAGAATATAAGATAAGTACATGTAAATATGCCATAAACTAACTAATTGTTGTGTTCTCAGCATAGCGCTCATTTATTCCATCAGCAGCTAAACATAAGAATGTGATAAGGCACTTACAGTACTAGCTCTATTTTGCATTTAATTCAGAGATACATATGTTTTCTATGTTTGTTTTTCCTCTTTGCTTGAGTTCAAGTCTGTAATGGGTTTCTACCACACCTGCACATATATTTGACTTTTACTGACATTTTTTTCCCTAGTTTTTCTCATTTTATTACAAAATAATGTGCAAACTAAACTTACCTACATCACGGCAGGTTAGGGGGGAATGGTAGACTGCAGGCTAAAAAAGGGAACTGACAACTAAATATAGTATACTCGGAGTTGGACAGAGTTGAGACAAGGAGGCCAATCAAGAAACATATATTTCCCTCAGGGGCAGAGATGTACCTTTAAACAACACGACAATTCAAAATGCTTCATATGAGACATAAAAGGTATTGAGACAGGTCTTGCAGCAACACAAGATAATATAAAATGACACATTAAGTAGGATTTAAAAGTAAAATAAAATGGAAAACTAGAACAACACGCAGTAGAGTGCTTAGCTCTGCCAAGGCCCATCAGCATCCTTTAATTCAATAAAGTCTAATCCGATATCAAATAAAGAATATTTAAATCAGCTAGATCCCAATTTTTATAGCTCCCCCTATCAAATATAAAAAAAACACCTGATGTTTGTTTTTTAACAAGATCCATACATTGTTCTCTGAGAAATGAAAATGACAAAAAAAAATGCAAAATCTTGCAATGTTAAAGATGAGAAAATAATAAATAAATAATAATTAATCCGGATCCACCAGAAGTCAATGGGGTCTATTCTGGGCTGAGACCCAGCCTCCATCCAATTTTTCCTGGAAATCTGGTCAGTAGTTTTTGTGAAATCACAAACCAACCAACCAACAAATAGACGGGCAGGAAAACGGACATTGGTGACAACATAACCTTCTCGGCAGAGGTAATAAAACTAATAAAAGATAGAATAAAAGGGGTAGAACAGGAGCACTCAAATGACAGTGCAGTAAAAAATGTGAATAAAAAGCCCCAAATTGAATTAACAAACTGAAAAAGCCCTGGTTTAAAGGACCAATATATCACTATTATATTTAATTGTTTATGGTTAATTTGCTAAAATGATAACAGTCAAACCAAACAGAGGATGCATTAGACTCATAGAAGTTGCTCTACTGCAGAAAGGGTGGGGGCATATTAACATGCCCGACATTTTAAATCAGTTTTAACATAATAGCGCCGCACTTTAAGACACTGCACAAGTGTAGCAGCAGAACGAAAATCCTCTTAGAAGATCTCATGCCATAAAGAACAAGAAAGACTATAAACCCACCATGGATCGGCACACTCACAGTCCAGCCCTGTAACCGTCGACAGGAGTAATAGAGTGATATTCTGGGAGGAAAAAGATGGATTATCATCAGCCGTGACTCTGTGAGAGAGAGTGAAGAAGGGGAGATGAGAAGAGGGAGGTGCAGGCAGAGAGGATGGGCAGGTGGCCAGAATGACATTGGGGTTTGTGTTGGACATGCCAAAAGAGGTTGGCACTGCCATTTGCTGACTCACACCCCTGTCCCACAGGGATTAGAGTGACTATAGACTTCCATTTCTTTTTAATGAGTGCCACGAGATAGCCTTACAGACATATCATCATGTAGAAATACAGCTACTGACAGGGGGAACGGGTGGAGGACGCAGGCCAAGTGACCCACTCTAGCACAGATACAAATGCCCTTCAGTTTAAACTACTGCCCACGATAACGTTTAAGACACTTCAATGCAGTCTGGGGCATAAATGTCTTATGACTTTGGACATCAAATAAATGTAATTCAGTTTGTGCTCGCTGACTTGCCCTGAAGAGGTAAAAAAAAAGAAAGAAGTCCTGCTTAAAAATTACTAAACCAATAAAACACAAAATGATGGATTTTCTCATGGCGTATGCTTTTACGAGCAGAGCCCACAGTGTGCAAGAGATACTGAAGTAGGAAATGGGGCAGTGAATAAAATGTCCAGACCGGAATTTAAATCCAATTTTTATGAAGTATTTTTGATTGAAAGAACTTTTCATCACGAGGCCTACATGCAAAAATATTTGTAGCAAGAGAAACACCTGTTTTTTATTTTTATTTTATTTTACTGGCATTTCTATTTTTCATGAATATTCTAATAAAAAGTCACAATTTTCATGAATACATTTTTCTCAATATTGTCCAGCTCGTTTGACCCATTCACTCAAAATCAATGCCAAAATGTCTTCCTAGACTGGTTGAATCGGAAACCTGTTTTTATTAGAGTTTAGCAGAATTTCTATTTTTCAAGAATATTTTAATAAAAAGTCACAATTTTTCATAAATAAATCTTTTTCAATAGCTTCCATGTCCTTTCACCGACTGAGACAAAATCAACAGCAAAATGTCTAGCTACCAACTAGATTTTGGTGGAATTTCAATTTTTCACGAAATATCTTGAATGTGATTTTGAGATGAGATTTCTCTACTGTGCTGCAGTGAAATGTAACCAAATTTGAACCTGTGATAGAGTAAGACATCAGGTAAAAAGATGCAAAGACATTGATGAACTGACCTATGAAGGAATTGATTTAAGGTAAGGTCAAATGTCAGAATATCTTAGGTCTAGCCCTAAATCATTGACTGAAGTCCAACTATGTAAAACTTTCGAAATAAGTGTCTCTACAAATAGGTACCAGTGGATTCCAAATGGCCCGAAACATGCTCCTAAACACCTCGTGGAGGAACATTTTTGAAAATGAGTTATTGACTGAAGGTCTAAGGTCAGATTATCTTAGGTTGTTTGTCATTTTGAACATGTGTTTGTGTTGACACCATTTGAGGGAGCCTCAGAAAACAACGTCAGTGCCATCAATGACTGTGATCTCTGTGCATATGACAGACAAAGAACCTGACCTGAATAAAGAATTTGAATTGATTTGAAGCAGCTTAGAGTGTCATGGAACTGTCTGGGGGTCCTGCAGAGTAGAAGTAACAAACATTCACAACATTTTACCTGAACATTACCATAAGAAGTGCATCTAATGAGCATGTAACCGTCCGTTCATATCACACGTTTGGGCCACATTTTTCATTTCAAACGCCTCTCCTTGTTTTGTTTCCTACACCGGGAAACCACACAGAAATGTTGTCACACCGCGGCCATGAACTTAGCTGTACCTTCGCTTCCTTAAGTTTTGCTGATGTTTCACCAGCACTACAGTTTTACAGCCACTAATATCAGTTTGCCTCAGCATTACTCCCGTGCCTGGTACAGTTGGGGAAACTTGCCACAGCGCAGCAGTTTTAAGAGCTGCAAAGCCACATACAAGAATACAAGGTCATGAAGGTAAAATATGATTTATTTATTTTTATGTATCTATTTGTATTTTTTTCTCTGTTCTAATTGAAATTATTTTAATACCATGATGAGAAAAGAAAATGCAATTGAATATCAACAAAAGACAAATTAACCACAACTCTCATGGTTTGGTTGCAGGAAGTGAATGAAAAAGTGAAGTGTGGCAGACTCAGGATGTTTTAGAAGCGGAGGAGAACCACATTCTGTCCACTGGAAGGGCAGAACGTGGTACCTTACATGTTTCCCGAACATGGCCTGGTCCACCAGTGCACTGCCTTCATGCTGCAAGCTGCTGCCTGACTCCATGGCTGAAGAGTGTCTGTGGCTCTCTTGCTATAATAATATCCCTAGTTTGGGCATGAAGCACTCTTGAGCTGAAAATACATCTCCACTCTCTTCTCCACCCTTTTGCCATTTTTCCCACTTCCTCTCCCTTTCACCCCCTTCTCTTTCCCCCGCTCTCCCTCCTTTCCCCTCCCAAAGCTAACTTTATGGCTGCACACAGCTATAAAGCTTAACTAACTGGCAAACGACCGCCTCTTCCTGCTTGCTTATCGTCGGGATAAGCTGGGAGGTTATTTCCATGCTATACAGCTCATCAACAGCTCATGAACTGCAGCCTTCCCTTATGGGCTGAAGGGGAGACGGCAGTTCATGTGCGCCTCACATGCTTGAAATGTGAAAAATGTGTACATCGCTGCGAGATTGTAACACACACTATCTAGTGAAACAGACAAGCATGGCTGCATCTTGTCAGTGCTAGCTTTACCTCTTCAACCCATGACGGTGGAAAAAGACATACAGTAACCTGTGGGTCAAATCTTGAGCTGCCGATGGACAGAGAGAGGAAGAGTCAGGGATATAGCTGAGATAGCAGAAAAGGGAAAAAAAGGCATGTGAGAGGAGAAATAAGGGGGATTGGCAGTGGAGTTGAGAATTAATCTCCATAAATGCTGGGATGAGAACTGATATTGGACCCTTGAGTGCAACCAAACGGGTCTAAAAAGAATCAGCTGCACATGAAATATACAACAGAGAGGAGTAATATAGAGGGCGTAACA
The DNA here is from genome assembly GCA_903131615.1 of Diplodus sargus. Classification (NCBI taxonomy): domain Eukaryota; kingdom Metazoa; phylum Chordata; class Actinopteri; order Spariformes; family Sparidae; genus Diplodus; species Diplodus sargus. The sequence continues at coordinate 3,452,369 of CAEMYA010000238.1, read as the reverse complement.
AGTCTAAAGCTGCATTTTCACTGCAGGAACTTTCCCCAGAGAATAGGAACCTTTAGGCAAACACCCCACTGCAGGGACCAGGCTCTACATTTTCAGCTACGTTGTTTCACTTCCTCAAAATCCCAGCTCGGGGGTAATACTCATGGAACTATAATGAAGACTGATTATAGCATCGGAGGTGAAGCCCAGTTCATTCCTGTGAAAGATGCTCAGTGGCACAAGAAACCAAAAACATTCAACTTCCAGGGTATGAAATTATCCGGATCGTCTGCACTGTGGGTCCCATTGGGCGCACGCACTACAGACTTCTATCAGTCGAGCTGGTTTGCATCCGGCTTGGCCCCCTCATTACTTTTCTAGACTTTCCAAATGCTATCAGAGCGAGTGGATCACATTCTGGTAGCCAAACAAGTCATTTTGCAGGGTTTGTGACGCTCGGCTTAATCATCTGCAGTATGATGGGCTGAAAATGCCCAAATCCGAAATTTTTAAAACGTATAATCATTCAATTAAATGCACTAAAAATGTTTTTTAAACATAGCATAAAATAAATATAGGCTATGTTATGTCACATAAATTGATATTTCTGCTTTGATTTGCCTCCGTATTTATTTATTTATTCCCTTTGTATTAAATCCATACTTCATTTATTTTCCCATGTATTTATTTTTCCATTTATTTATTTATTTATTTATTTCTGTGTTTCTTTTCTAATTTTGGCGGTCTCAGTCCTTCATAGCACAGAGCCACACCGCTAGCATGGCAAAAAATGCATGAACAGCTAAATAAACGTCGGTGGCCCAGAAATTTTGGATGCGGTGATAACATTTGGAAATGTCAGGACTTTAAAGTGACTGTCCATGAAAATAACTTAAAAATGAAGAAAATTATTTCAAAAAAGCAGTATTTCTATGAGGCCAACCAGATCTGAAAGCGTTCAGTAACATCACCGATCACAGCCTCAGGCTTTGTGTTTGAGAAACGATGAATACGCACGGGATGAGAGGATAATTTCTCCACGACAGAGAATTTAGCCGAGCTGAAGAAAAGCTCGGATCAGCAGTTTCAAAAAAGGTTGACGGGGAACACAGTCAAGGAGCGGCAGGATGGAGAGACGACGAGGGGAGCTTGCAGTCTCAGGCTTCCTTTTCTTTTTTCTGGGAGGTTGACAAATTGGCTGGAAAGGGCTGACAGAAATGAGTTCGCTGACTGTAATGAAGTGTGTGGTGATATCTGGCCGTGTGCAGCTAAATGGCGGTTCAGCCCTCACAACCTTCATTTTCCTACTGTGGCCTGTCAAAATGGTGCATTGCCTTAAGAATCAAAACAACTTTTTAACTAAATGAGCTCCTATTCAAACGTACAAAAGTCGAATCATTTATATCATCACAGTATAATGGCATTTACAGAGAGTCCCTCTCCTTCTTTCGTACTTTTCTCCCCCCTAAGGCCTTTTCTGCTGACATCAGTCTACTCGTGTGGCTGAATGAAGCTGACAAACTCAAACCTTCATGTGAATAATTGATTCAGTTTGGAGTTTAGATCTTAATGCGAGCTGCTGCATCCTACTCATGCACAATCGTGAGAATTGGCTTGTGTCTACTAGCAGGATGAACTGCAGAGGGTGAAGTGAGCTTCTGAAGCTCCCTTCTCTTTCTAACCCCAGTGTTCTGTTTGGGTTCTTCGACAACAACTCTTTGAGAAACACATACTAAAAGGGGCATTGTGTACTTTTGGAAAACAAATTCAGACTCAGAATTTTTATATTTACAATAATAAAGACGTTATAATACAAGCTCAGAAAACAAGAAATTAAATTGCTAAGGGTGTTTGAGTTTGTTTATTTGGTTTGTTCAGACATTAAAATCAATCAATGAACATTTGATTAGGATTTCTACATAGTGCACCTTTAAGATTGTTTAATCACTGTTATACTGAATTGGCATGACACAATGTGGGGTCCTCAAGCTGTGAGACATGTAATACAGTGCATGTTTATGTGCTACATATATCTGTGATTGGTGTTGTTAGGACCTTTTACACAGCACAGTCAAATTGGCCCCAAACATGAACAACATAACTTTACAGGATGCAAAGAAAGGGACATAAAATGTATCTAGCATATCCCATGTAACATATAAACCTTATTTGGTGTAATGAGAATCTTTGTTGTGATATGTATAAATGTCTCTTGTCCCTTTGTTTCAGATGAGGTTAAGTCAAGGGCTCTTTCCTAAATTCCTCTTGGAAGGGCGGTAAACTACAGGGTTTCTGGGAGGGGATCTTTGGTGCTTGATCCATTTTTTTGCCAGTGGATCCGAGATATGCCTTCTTGGCAACCTGTCAGATTCTATTCTTACCCTAATACAACTCACACACTTGACAAAAAACATCTGGCATTGTATTCAGTGGGAACGGATACAATCAGCATTCATTCCTGGGTTAAGTGACTCCACAGTATTCATCAACTCCAGCTCTGATCAGCAGTGATGGAAACACCTGGGTGGACACTTCTGCCCTATAACAAATGGCAACTTTTCATCAAATGCATGGGGAATCTCCCATCTAACATAAATGAATGATGCCTTTACATAAGATAACCAAGATGTTGCATTCAAAATAACAACAAAATAAGCCCTGATTGTTCTATTTCTGATCAATACAACTAAATTACAATGAGGAGCCTCATGCTGAGCCACTGTAGAAACACGGTTAACAAACAATATTCCTCACATCCCAGTTGACGGAGTTACCAGATAATCATTACCCGGTGCAACATTTTTGCCATGCTGCCTTTGTGAAGCATGAGTAACATTATTTCTCTAAACCAATTCAACCACTTCAGAGCGTACTGAATACAAACTATTGTTATAAGTGCTCGGTCACTTGAAAGACATTTTTGCTAACCAGTGGCCATAAAGACAAAGCTAAACACTGGAGTTGGCATACAAGCTAACATGCTAGATCTACCAACAAGCTACGTAGCTCGACTGCAACATGGTGCTGCCATATGCGCTATTGCAAGTATTACTGTAACCTCCGCCACCATAGCCTTGTGGTTAAAACACAGAGTGAAACATACCAAGCAGGGGTCCTTACTTGTCCAGAAGAAAAGTCCTTACAAATCCCGCAGCTCCCTCCACCTCTGAAATGATGCTCTGATATGTATCCTTGCTTTCTCTCTGTCTCGGTCCAATTCTTTCTTGTCACACTGCTTTTCTTCGTCTTCTTATTTCTTCTTTTTGACGTGGGCAATGGAGGGTCATCTTTCGGCTCGGTTGTTGTTGTCTGTTCTCCGCCATTGTTTAACAGTTAGGGGGTGAAGGTATCTGACCAGGTAAGAGCAGACACACCCGCGCAGGGGAGGGGGGCTGCCACAGGGTATACATGTGCATGATTGACACTTCTCAGACACACCCCTTGGCTCTAATTGGTTGTGTTGATCCGGAGCGGTGGATTATTGCAGATCAAATTAGGGCCACTGGGTGGACACAGAGACAGTGGATTTTTACACAGCTGACCTGTATCTTATTATACTGTCAGGTCATAATGACAATATAACAAAAAAATAAATAAAAAATTGCTACAGACTACAGCTATTTGTCTGTGTGGTTTGTATACCATTTTTAAAAAAACATTTATCAGATATGTAAGCCCAGTTTAAAGCATCCTGGAAGAGTTATATCTTCAGTTCGTTGATACATTTTGCATTTTGAACAGAAGAGGAACAAAAAACAAAAAGAAATTTAGTTCAAGCAATTAATATTTCCCTCAATACTGAAAAAATAAGTAGAGTAGCTGTCAATAAGAAAAAAGGCAAGAAAGGTTTTTAAAATGCTGACTCAGGTGAGGAGCAGGTTTTGCTGCAACTCAATAGCAGGAAGACATGTGGTGTATTTTCACAAGGACAGAGATTAAACCACAAAGGCAGTGACGACATTCAAGCAACCCCCTGCGCTGATGTTGTGTGGTATTTAGCTGAATATGACACTTTCCAGCATCCATCCTTAGGGCGAGTTGGTACATATACAGCACAAAGGGTTAGATGACCTCCCTCGGGGGCCCTTCAGCTGGGCTCTTTGGGACACTGACAGGAACAAGAAAGCCAACCAACTGCTAAGCAGCCGCTCTGAGCAAGCTGCTGCCCATTAAAGTGCACACGGTGGATGATGCACTGGTGCCATTTGAGCTGAGTGTCAAGTTTCTTCAAAGCAATGGACTCCATAATAAGAGATTGTTTTAAATATAAAGACACGGCATACATTTGTGTCAGCTAAGCACTTCAGCAGGGGGCTTTCGGGAAAAAGAAAAACAGCCCGGTCAGCAGCACTGGAGGAAAGATCAGCCTTGGAGTCTCCTTTGGTTGCACATGGTGTCACTTGGGACAAAAAGCTTGACAAAGGTTAGAATAATTCCTTTTTTTCTGTCTATACAGGAATATATTGTATTGATTTACAACAATGTTGTGTTGGCATTTTCTATACATTTAAAAGAAAGCATAACCAGTCAAGAAAGCAGAAAATATGTACCTGTGCTACATCGATTTGT
>CAEMYA010000238.1:3435567-3447768 GCA_903131615.1 Diplodus sargus | reverse complement strand
CAAGGTACACACAAAACAGTAAGTCCTTGATACATTTAATAATAATAGTCACATTACCAGTTATTATATCTGTGTCTCATAAGGTTACATGTCACTTAATACAACCACCATATCCTCATTGGTTCATCTCGAGTTGTGACTAGTCAGCTTCACAAATCATGTTTGACCCGAAAAATAGTTTGATCTTTTAAAGTTCCTCAATTTGTTTTTACCGGACTCTCAGGGCTTCTGTAGGCCCAAGTTCCCTGAATTGACAAACTACCTGAACATATCTAAAGATTTGAAATCACAAAGATATAAAAACATAAAAAAAAGTATTTCATATCAAAGTAAACACAATTTATCTTATTTTCTCAGGTTGTCAGGTTTGTGCAGACCAGACCTCTTTTACAGCTGAGCTACATTTGTAACAGCATCTTATTTTTTCCTTTTCATTGATACGACATGCAGTCTGACATTCCTGGTGACCATCCTAACTGATCTGTTATGTGCAACTGTGGCTGGTGGCTTTTTAAGTCCCTCTGGTTGCGTCATGATTTCACAAATCTTCTTCCGTAATATCTGTGAATAAAGCTGTGAAATTTCATTTAACCTCTATGCATTGCCTCTGGCAGAGTGTAACTCATTACACACACACACACACACACACACACACACACACACACACACACACACACACACACACACACACACACACACACACACACACACACACACACACACACACACACACACACACACACACACACACGAGCAGCTTGATTCACTGCTGCCATCTAGTGTTTATTTGCTGCTGAGCTATTGACTCAACATGACATCTTCAACCATTCATTCAACATTTAAAGTTAAATGTTAAACGATCATAAATAAACAAAACTAAGAGATATAACATTTACCTTTAATTAATGTGGATAATCGATCTTACTATGAGGGATGCAACTAGTGCTTTTTAATTTGCTTGACAGAAACTCAAAAGGCAGAAATGTGACACAAGTGAAGTTCTCCGAGAAGTGAAATCTTTATTTCAAGCTTCCAAAACCTTTACAGTTAAAAATGTACCAGCATATCACATCCTCACATCCTCTCAGCATCACCATCACTTTCAGTCTTTTTTTAATTTTTTTTTACCTACACTAATTTACACATCAACAGTTTAAAATGTATCAAAATCTAAAAATCCCCAGTTGTATCTGGAAAACAAGGCAACTTAACACTGTACCCTTCTTGTTTCACAATACTTTGTTTTTTTTAAACAGATACTTATTTTGACAACATACAGTATAGTGCCAGTCTTGTCTGTTTGAACAACAATGACATATGAACAGCAGATTTAATAAATTTGAAAAGAAAAATGAAATGACAATAAAGAAAAAAATAATGTCAATTTCTCTGAAAATATACTGTATAAAGACATTTCCTTAATGAAGTTTGAGGAAGTCTGTCGTCTTAGGTGGATTTAGATGACAGTGAAGCAACCACATTCGTCTAAAACTGGCATCTCTATTTCCAGATGTCATATGCTGATACTTAGACAGTAAAATATGACAGTAAAATACAGCTTTAATAGCACAAGGTGCAACAATATTCTTGTATCCAGTTCCAATTTGTGGCTTGAGTTAAATAAATAGAGGTTTATTTGTATGTAAAAAGGCATATGTTAAAAAACGTGAGAAAATGAGAATGGAGTCAAATAAAGAGGCTCTCTTATTAAAATCAAAGGTTGCCAGTCAGGGCTGAGTCCATAAGGTCATCATCTTCATTCCTCATATATATTGGACTGGGTCGGGGTGGACGCTCCGAACCCATCATGGACAAAGATGAATCCGAAGCTGAGATAGGTGACCGCGACCAACTGTCTGCTTTTATTGGATGAGAGGATGGCCCCATAGACATAGATGACTTCTTTTTCTCTTTGTCCCGGTCTCGATCACGGTCTCTGTCCCTCTCCCGCTCCCTCTCTTTCTGCTTCTTCTTCTCCTTCTTGTGTTTCTTGTGCTTCTCCCCAGAGCTGAGGGGAATGGAGCTCATGTAGTCCTGGGGGGGAAGAGGACGAATGGTCTGGTCGTCGTCTGAGCTGGGGCTGTTCTGGTGGGACTTCTCGGCCACTGAGCTGCTGCCCGACTCGCTCTCACTGTCATGGTTGAGTGGGGTGTATCCTGGCGAGCGGCTGTGGCTTGGGGAGGAGCGGTCATGCTTGGGAGTAGAGCCACTGAAGAGGGGGGAAGCCTTGAGGCTAGAAATCTGGGGACGCATAGACTCACCAGATCCGTCAACAGCTTTCTGAAGGGTCACTTTTGCCTTGATGCTTGGTGAGCCGCCGTCAGGTTTGCTAATGATAATTTTGGCCAGACCGGTTGTACTCACCCCTCCTGTTTTTGGGTCCATCAGCTTTTTATCCCCACTGTTCCCCCCTGAAACAGACACTTTAGCTTTTGCCTCTTTATCTGACTTTTCACGTTTATAATCCCCGCTTTGGGAGGACGAGGCATGCTTGGAAGGACCTATGTTTGAAGACCCACTGCTGGGAACATTTCCAGGACCACCACCACCACCACCACCACCAGGAGCAGATCCTGAACCAGTTCCCCCTACTGGAGGTCCGACTTCACATCCGTCCTCACCCACTCCTCCTCCACCTACACTCTTAAGTTTGTCTATGACTGCTGTAAGCGAGGGTTTCTTGTTCCGGCTGGGAGACTTCCCTTTGGCATTGGGGTTATTTGCATTGTTCTGACCAGCCCCTCCGCCACCCCCACTTCCTCCCCCTCCACCACTGCCTCCACCTCCGCTTCCTCCCCCTGCTCCTCCTCCTCCTCCTCCTCCTCCTCCACTTCCACCTCCACCACTCCCATACTGAGACTGGGAGCCCCCTGAGAAGTTCATCGAACCAGAGGAGGAGGAAGAGCTTGAAGATGAGGAGGAAGATGAAGAACCAGAGGAGGAGCCCCCACCCATTGGCTTCTGGGAGCCCATGCCTCCACCAGAGGAAGACTTGGATCCTCCAGAGCTGCCACCTCCTGAACCCATTGGCGATTTCGCCTTGGATGAAGGAGGGGTTCCTGGAACCTGGGACTGCTGCATTTTCATAGGGGAGGACAATTTGTCACCAGAGCTACTGGAGCGGGAATGAGAAGGGGAGATATTAGGCTTAATGTTGGGATTCATAAGAGACCCTGAAGGCTTGCCCCCTTGAGTCTTTACTTTACTACCACTTCCTATTCCACTCCCACTACCTCCAGGTCCTGACAGCCCATGTTTGGTGATTGGGGAGGATCCTGGTTTGCCAACACCCATTCCTTGGGAGGAGCCTTTAGACTGGGATGGCCCACCTCCACCCCCTATTCCAGCACTCCCTGGCTTGGAGCTGTTGCCTTGTGTTGCGGAGCCCTCCTTAGACTTGATCTTCCCAGAGGAAGAGGAGTGGGAATGATGGCTTTTGCTGCTGCTGGTTCCCCCTGCTCCACCTGTGCTGCTTGTGGCTGAGCTGCTTGAGGTGTAGCCACTATGGGAAGACGTTTTTCCTCCAGTTATAGTCCCTTTTGCGATTTGAATAGTGATTTTGGGAATTGGGGGTGTAGCACCACCGGGCGGGGTTTGGGATCGTCCGGAACTACCAGGAGACTTGGAGCCTCCTCCACTTATGCTTCCTCCAGAGCCTGAGCCACCACTAGGAGGTGTATACGGTCGTCCCCCTGAGCTATGAGAGGGGGACTTCCCATCTGGGTCTAGCTTTTTGCGTTTGGGAGGCTTCTCTTTAGACTTTCCCTCACTGGATGGGGTCCTGCTACGTTTGACTTGTTTACCCTCTGCTGAACTGCTCCCCATGCCTGTCCCAGAACTGCTCCCTCCACTACCCCCATTCTCATCCTTTGGCCGCATAAGTCCCTGTTGCTGTTTAACTTTGGGCTCTGTATTTTTAAAGTCACTGCAGGCTCCTCCGAGCCCCATTATAAGGGGGCTCTGGGACCCTCCACCATGCGTGTCTCCCAGATCAGGAGCTTGCCCCAGAAGTGGTTTACCACCACCACTGTTGCCTCCAAAAACTATCCCAATATCAAAAGTGTCCTTCAGTGTGGGCTCTGGAGTGCTCTGTCCATGTGGAGTGGGATTCCGAGGTGTTCCAGATGGGGTATTCTGCTGGCTACTTCCCCCAAAACCCTTCACCAAGTCAAGGTCTCCATCAGCACTTGGAGAGCTGTCATCAAAGTAGTTCTGGGAGAAGCCACCGCCTGAGGTCAGAAGGTCAGGGTTGAAGTCAGCAGCATCAGGGAAGAAGTTTGTGGAAGAAGAATCGCTTGTGGGAGTGGCCGCTGTTGCAGCTGCCTCAGCAATCAAGTCAGCAGCATCAGTAAAAGGATTCTCATTGCTGTTGGTATTGAAAATGTCTGCCGAGTCAAACACTGCGCTGCCCTGACCTGAGCTGGAGGAGTCACGGATTGGGGTACCCAGTGGGCCTCCATCATCCCCACCACTGCCCATGGGATGCTGCCCATGGCTTCCTTTGCCTGTCTGCTCGGGCAAATCAGACAAGATTTCTGTGATATCAGGTCCGATACTATCGGAGCTAGAGAGACGGACCATACGAGGTGGTACAGCACCTGGCGGTTGCTGTTGTTGAGGCTGGACATGAGACTGTGGATAAGGCATGCTGGGGCCAGAGGGTGGTGTTCCACATTGACTAGGTGCTGGAGTGATGCTATGAGGTGTGTCTAGGCCATCACCAGTCAGGTTAACATCAAAGATAGAATTTTGAGATGCATCGACATCCATTGAGAGGAGCTCACGATGGAAGTCATCCTCATGCGTGACTTGATGGTGCTGGTGGTGATGCGGCATCGAAGATCCCTGTTGCGATTTCATACCTAAAACACCACCTCCACCACCTGCTGCAGTACCGGACAACATGGCACCCTTTTCAGGCCCCCGCGGGCGCTTCTTCTTCCCTTTGGTGTTACCTCCAGGACAAGTTCCACCCATGCTGTCTGTCCGTGGGGAGCCTGATGAAGAGTTCTGCCTCTCTAATGGACTAGAACCGTACAGTGTGGCAAAATCTTGTGTGGGGTTGTCCTTCAACAAGTTCATCAACATAGGGTGATTCTTGGTGTTGCTGGCAGGGGAGGATGTTGGGGGTGGAGTTTGGTGGGGTTGTGGTGCATTCTGGGAGCTGGGACTTGAACCCACACTTCCAGTTATCTGTAAAAGACTTGTTAGTATGGGATTCTGGGTGACTTTGTTATAGTCATCCACATGGCCTTGACCAGCCTGCTGTTGCTGCTGATGTTGCTGCTGAAGCTGTTGCTGTCCAGCCTGCCCTCCTTGAGTTGGACACCCTCCTTCTTGGGATTGCCTCTCTGTTCGGGACATGCCAAACAGAGAAGTAATTGGACCTGCAAAATTAGGTCCCCCAGGCGGTCCTCCTCCAGTAGGTGTGTTGCCCCCTGTGAGCCCAGGCATTCCCATAGGGTTAGTTCCATCGCCTGCTGCCATGCCTGTCATGTAGGAGGGACTACCAGAGGGTGGCAGATTATTCTTCACCATGATCTCCACTGTCTGTGCTATTAGTGAGAGGGCGGGAGTGTCTGCCTGGATGGTCTCTGCTTTCCTCCGAATGGCCCGCATGGTTACAGGGATGGACATGCATCTATGAGGAGGAGGAGGAAACAATCAGCATAAAAAAATACTGTTGACATTTATGCATTCAAAAGGAATTGGTAATCTTACCTCTGGACCACTTTGGTTATGAATTCATCAGTGCAGATCAGCGCATCCGACAGTCCTTTATATAGCTTGCAGGACACTTGTCTGGAGTCAATAACTTCCATGACAACTACAGGGAGGAATTCAGAAAGGACACAGGACTCAGATAAGAAAAAGATTTAAGCAATATCAACACACGCTGGATTACTGAGATTTTGTGAAAGCGAGCGCTCACCACAGACTAATGACTCATTCACTGGATGCTGGAAAGAGACGCTGAAACTCGAGTCGGTAAGAGGACATACTTCAAACTGCAGCAGACCTGCACTGTCTGAGGGCACAAGAGCAAAGATGCCAAATTTAATACACCAGACACAAAAAAAGAGGGCATATAGTTGATTGACAAATACAGCAAGTCAGATGCCAGATACTTGCCTTCTTTGATAGAGGTTCTTCTCACACAGCTCCCAATCAAGTTGTTATAGGCTGCCTGGTGCCGGATGATATCCAACAAAAGTGGCACTTGTGCTGGGTGGCGGAAGGGGATCTTTGAGACCAGTGCTCCTTGAAGAGAATGACCATCTTGCACTGGGGCATCACCATTCAGAAAATAACAGTGTGCCTGATCTGGCAATACCTGTGAAAGCATAAAGGCATTGGTCTTCTTTTACAAACAATCAGTGGTGTGGCAAAACAATTAATAGGTCAGTGGATCTTTTTTTTTTTTTACTTATTCAATGATTTCCTTTTCATTAACATCAAAGCACAGTCTGAAGTCACTGATGACAAGAAATTACTGCTCACAGAATAAAAGTGCATGTTGTGTGTGGGTGGTGGCGTGGAGACGCCCTCCTCCAGGACCTGGAGCTGGCTCTGGACAATTAACTGGTAGAGAGGTGAGAGGCTGGGTGAGCTCTCAAACACCGGGATCGCTGTGAAAAAAAATTAAGAGAGGTTGAAGCCCAAATTATCAAACAAATGAGCGCGATCCTTTCAGTACATTTTTAAGACTTGAAATGTTCTCACAAGTAGCATTGCCCAGCCTCTGAATAAAGGACAGTGAGAAAGGCATGGGGTGGTTCATCTTGAGGAAAAAACAAGCTGGCAAGTCCACACAGTTGGAGTTGGTCACAGTGGAAAAGGAAGGCGTCCTGAAATAGAACAAAAATAAATTAATCAGCCATCTCTCTCCTTTCTCTGCAGTGGAATACTAAAATAAACTAGAGATGACTGCATAATTATGCCAAAAAGTGCTTGAGTCTTTTCTTTTGCATGCTTATATATTTTTCTCAGATTTTGTGTCAAGTTCCCTGATTAAAAAAAAAGGGAAGCACATTTTCTTACCCCTTGTTGTCCACTGGGTGGGATCCAGTGATCAGTGGAGCGATTGGGAGCTTGTAGACGGCGGAGGTTCCCTCAATTGTCACAGAAACACTGACACCCAGAGAACGTGGAACTGTAAAGATTAGCCAAATGTCCACACAGGAAGTAGAATGACAGCGGTCCCCAATGTTAGTCACAGTCCTTCAGCAAATCATATGGCCAGTGGCAAATATATATATATATATATATATTTGTGAATTCAGCCACTTCCTTCGTCCACTTACCATTGTTGTCTGTTAAGTTGAGCTGTGAGCCGGTTCCCTCCTCAAATATGTCATAAGGAGACACATAACACTGAAGAGTAACAAGATGGCCACCACTCCTGGCAGTCAACAAGCCCACACTGCCATGAAGAATAGTCTCCACTGTATTAGCATTGGTTGCTAACCTAGAAAACACACAATCAATCAAAAACACTTTTGGGTTTTTACCGTTAACTATTTATTCATTCAACAAGTCAAACAAAATGGACCAGGTAAACTGATTCATCACATAGGTTGTAGAATGAAACTGAATGATCACAATGCAGCTTAAATAAGAAAATGTCAAACCAGCTTATGTTACATCTTTTTCATACACTGGATTAAACTACTAACCAGGAGATGAGAGGCCTCTGTCACTAGCTCTACACTAATTGAATCTTGAGATCATTATTTCTAAAATCCACTCAACTTTAAGCTTCATTATCCATTAGCATAATATCACAGCCCTAAAAAGTACTAGATTCGACTAAGTATAAACTACAAAGTACAAACAGAGATTCTGTCAATTTACCTAAACATGTGCATCATCTTGGTGAGATCAAGCTCCAACGACTGTAGGGCAATATACATCTTGGTTTTCAGCTTACTGGAACACAGACATTAAGAAAGATAAGACAATAAGACAACACTAACAATCATAGGGGTCATGTGGCATTTGTGTCTTCACTGCTTTTTCCCCATTCGAAGCAGTCAACTGTACTTAAAACTATGAATGAAAACGTCTTATTCTTACATTTATTTTAGTTAGTTTGGATCCACAACACAAAAGTCATGGAGGGAAAGTATTGTTTTGTCATGGTCATTGGTGTCATTGGTCTACTTACTTGTCCCCAGGGAGTTTGTACAATTCTACCAGTCCCTTCAGATGTTTGGAAAATTCTTCAAAGTTCTTCTCCCTGATGTGAAGTAGGAGACATGATTTAGACCACTTTCAGACAAATATCTGCATTATTCGACAGAACACCCAAAAGAAACCTATACTACACTATACTATACTGTTGCCTATTATATGAGAACCTAGTGTGAAGTGTGTGTTTTTCTTCTCACCTTAGATGCTGAATCAGCTCAGGACAACTCTGTGATGAACAAATAAAGAAAAGCTAAATTAAAAAAACACTTCTGAGGAAGTTTTCACCTAGATACATGAATAGAATTAATTACAGATAAGAAGGGTAGTAAGCATCTTTTGGAGAACCATTTGAATTAAGGAGCCATGTGGAAGTGACAGTAAACTAACCGTGGGATTTTCTCCCTGATGTGCCACCTTGACGTCCACTAGCTGGCCGTTGGAGTCCAGCTGCACCTCCACATAAAACATGTCTGATGTAATGTAACACTCTGTGCCTGATGGGCTGAGGTGAGAGCCCAGCCTGTTCAAAACATGGGGGGGAGAAGAACACAAAATAGATTAGTTTGTTTTAATCTTGTCATTTTAAACATGTATACCAACAATATTTTTATGTGGCTCATTTTACCAGCTATTTAAAATGTATTAACTATGATTGTATGTTTAGAAAATAATTCATTTATTCTTGCTAATCTCGATGCCAGAAAACAACAGATGAATAAGGATAATATTGTAATACAAGCATATTCCTAACTTTGAAAACCTCACAGATAAAATTCAGAATTTCCCAACATTTATAGACTTTGTATGAACCCTTGGTATGTGTCTTTCTCTCATTTCTAGGCGAATTATAAAAAAAATAATCCTAAAATCATCACCCTGAACACTTTTCATTCTCCATCAGCCTCTATTTCATGTATTTTGAATTTAACTTTGGAGCCAGTCATCGTTTGGAGAGACCAGGTAAGAGGATGACACAACATGATCAAATGAGGAAGAACTCACATGTTTTGCCGAGCGATGGATTCTAGACGATCTGTCATGGAGGGCAAAGATGAGACTGAAAAAGAAGGGAGAGGAGAACGGGAAATTTTTCAGACTAAGCTATAAAATTGTTGCACAATTGTCCTTAATATCTAAGTGGAAGTCAATTGACGACTGTTGTAAGAAAATTATTTTATATAATTAGTATCCCCCACAGCAGACTTGTCAGTACCATTGGCACTTATGAAAATTGTCTTGAATGTTCAGCAGTTCATTTCAGTGTAATCACAGTTGGGTTTCCCCTGATTTGTGACGGAAAGTAACACATTCTGATGGAAAAATGTGCCCTGCTCTCCCCTGTGTTTCTGTCCTTTGAATTGACAGTCTCACCTTTCAGCGCTCTCTGCAGGGTCTCCAAGCAGGTGAGCAGAAGCTGGTGACCCGCTGCATTCATCACACCGCGTTTCTCCTGGGACACAGTGGTGAAGATAAATTGAGAAATTAGATAATAGTTGGAAGAAGATAAAAGTGCTTTATCAACAAGATCTGATGTTAAGGTTGGCTTTTAATTGGCTTAGTCAACACGATGGGTAAGACATTTAAATGTCACTACAATAGTTTCACCGGCCCAGCAGGTAAGTTCTCCGAGTAGTAGTTAGTGCAATTAAGTGATTAATTGCCTTAAATTTATAAAGAATAGGTCGGTAGGGAAACTCTCCTGTGGGTTCTTGATATAATGCAAACTCTTTTAACAGCTTGTTCTTGCAAACCTATGTGTTTTATCTTGCCCTGCTTGCTGTCTGTTAAATTTTGCCTCATCAGTTCAGGTCTGACAGCAGCATCTGTTACAGACCTTCAGGCAATCTACAATATTGAAACCTGTGACAGGTTTTAAGAGGTGCTTCTTTTTATAATTCAAACAGATGGTTTTCTCTCATAAAAGGATGACTCTTCCTCACCATGGCCTGACGCACAACCTTGCAGGTCTCCTGCCATGGCCGTGAAGCATTGTGTTTGGCGTGGAGCCTCTCCAGCAGAGCTGCCATACGATTCTGCTTCTCTGCCTCTGAAAAAAGGTGGAAACAACAAAAACACAAGTTATACAAATTCAAGCGTACTAATTCTGATTTCCCTGTCAGTCCTCCTTAGAGCAACAATATGTAACTTCCTGAAGAAGAGATTTGATTGTTGAGTCCTGTATGCCAGTTGTCAAATACTGACGCTTTGGGTTGCCGATAGACACAAAGTCCTCATCCAAAAAACGAGACCTAACAATCAACTATCTTTCTCCATAAGCTTAAATGTGGTTGCTTGAATATGGGTTATAACCTGCATGTGGGGCAAAATGCAGAGTCCAGCGATTTGCCATTTAAAACATATAAAAGAAAATCAACCTGAACATCCTGTCTTGAAAATGATTAATCATTACTTCTGACGTTTACAGATTTAAAATATCTTCCCAACACCTCTATAGATGATACGCCATACCAGCAACACTGTAACTGAGTGCCAATTCATCATCCATGAGCTATTTTGACCAATAATGAGATAATATAAAAAACTGACCAACAGTCTGATGACATGGGTTCATATTTTAAGTATGTTCTACATGAAGACGTTTCTTTTGTTTTTGTTAATGCATTCAGCTGTAGCAAAAATACACATAACCTAGTTAATAAGATCATCAGATATGTTTTGTTCAAGATAACTTAATTTGTCAAACACACAATTCAGTTAATCATGTAAAACTGAGAGCAAGAATCTTTTTCTTATAAAGTGAGTGCAAATAACATATTTTTACAAAGTACTGTATATTTAGAGTCGATAAGATAAACATTAAATCATGACAGTTTACTCTATATGTGTCTTGAGTGAAATGTACCACATCAATGGCACCAGGTCTGCACAGATATTCCAGTTCATATTAACATCTTACTAGCATCCCTGAAAACTACGATTTCTAGGGACATCAATGAGATTTGCCATGACTGCAAACAAGAAAGCAAGTAACACGACTTCCCAAAAAACAAACAAACTGGCAGATCAGAGCCACATACAACACTACACTGTGTCAAAAATACAGAAGGTGTCAACAAAACGGAGGCTAATGTATTGTTATCATAATCTGTCATTGCGAGCGAACACAATGCTACAACTTCTTAGTTTACTCCGAGCACCTGAGCCGACGTCGACTGTGTTTTAGTTCAATACTACCGTCACAATAGAGAACATTTATAAGGTGACAGTAAATTTACTTTTAAGAGACCTCTGAATGGTCATGAACAAAAAGTTGATGTTAGCGAGCTGCTAACGTTAACTATCAGCTAGGAGCTAGCCGCTACTCTCCCAAACACAACACCCAAACCGGTGCCAACAACTCGCGTTTCACAAGTGTGTGTGACATAATTTCAGCCAAACAAGTATAAGCATAAACACCTAACATGTCATTAATATAATTTAAAGTAAATACTTTACGCTAACGTACAAAACGCTTGTTGGTTTGCTAAGTTAGCTGTTAGCCACCGTTAGCCTCAGTCGTGAACCACATAATGTTAACAACAAAAGATCAGTACGCGAAACACATTTAAACCTCGGGTCAAGTTCTTACCTGTTGCCTCTTCGGGTTTAATCCGATCTCCATGAGTCTGACTCCCTGCTTGTTGGACCGAGAGAGAGAGCTCTCTCGCAGGGCTACCGCTCTGCATAGCAACACCAGGCCCCGCCGCCATTGTCGCCCGGTGGTTGCCGTTTCAGTTTCCCCGCTTCGGTTTCCGCGCATCGCCATCCGGGCTTCCGTAGTACACCACACCCGTAACCAAGGTGAGCGAGGCACCCTGTTCCCGTTCATCATCTGCCTCAACTTTACACTTTAGTTGAGCTCAGGTACAGTTAACTTCATCTCTAGCTATCTATCATATTTTTGTAGTGTTATTCAGCTGTGCAGTTCTTTTAGTTGGACACAATTTTTCATTTAAAAAAAAGTAGGATTGAGACTGTTTTTTTTTTTTTTTTTTTTTTTTTTTTTTT